>PVHP010014807.1:0-38333 GCA_004024765.1 Zapus hudsonius
GTGTGTGTGTGTGTGTGTGTGTGTGTGTGTGTGTGTGTGTGTTATGTGTGGTATATTTGGTGTGTGTGCAGGTGCGTGCACCACATGGGCATGCAGGTGGAAGCCAGAGGGTGTGCTTCTCTATCCCTCTTCCACCTTATTTCCCTGAGACAGGGTTTCTTATTGAACCTGGAACTCCCTATATTTCAGTTAGACAGGGAGCCTCTATCTCTACTTCCTGCAGTGCCATGGTTACTGGTGTATATTGCTGAGGTGAATGCTGGAGGTCAAACTCAGGTCCTCATGTGTTATAGTCAACCTTCTCATTTCTGCAGAAAAGAACCCAACCAAAGCTGCTTATGGAGGAAAGGGTTTGTTTTGGCTTATGGACTCGAAGGGAAGCTCCATGATGGCAGGGAAAACGATGGCATGAGCAGAGGGTGGACATCACCTCCTGGCCAACATCAGGTGGACAACAGCAATAGGAAGGTGTGCCAAACACTGGCAAGGGGAAGGTGGCTATAACCCCCATAAGTCTGCCCCCAATAACACAGCTCCAACAAGGTTCCAATTCCAAAACTGCCATCAGCTGGGGATCGACTATTCAAAACACATTCATTTGTGGGGACACCTGGATGAAACCATGACATCATGCATGCACAGCAAGTACTCTTACCCACTGAGCCATCTCCCTAGCCCCTGTTCCATGGACATACACCATGTTCTATGGACATACGCCATCCCTTTAGAACCAGCAAGGTCATGAATGTGCTGAGTACATGGCATGAGAAGATGACCAAGCAAGCCTTTTGTCCCACTTCTTAACTTTGCTAAGGAAAGCCTTTGAGAAGCCAGACTAGGCCAGGAAACTTCTCAATTGACAATGTGAAAGTGACTGAGTTTTTCACATTGTCTTTTTTATTGGTGATGGTGGGGAGGGTTTGGGGCCTGTATTTCCTAAGTGGAAATGCAAGTCTTTTGACTACAACTCCCCCATCATTTTGTCTTTGAATTAAAATCTGACAGTTCTCTAAAAGAAAAGAGAGAGACAGAGAGAGAGAGAGAGGGAGAGAGGGAGGGCCATGGGCACGAGATAATTTCTGTGTGTGAATACATTTTTAATGCTTTATTAAGGAAACCACTTTAAATATTAGGGTATTTGTTCTATGAAGAAGGTAAAAAAATAATTCAATATAGGTTCCATCATTAGTAGCCCACAGTGTAACAGCAATCATATCCAAGAAAGGACTTCTGCGAAGCCTCAGCAAGTTCTGAGTGAAGGCTTGAGGGGTTGGGGTGCTTCAGGATACAACCAGGGATGGCTAAGAGGCACAAGCACTGTTGCCTGGGCTAAGGTCATTCCAGAGAAAGACACTGGCAAGAAGTCAGGGCCTGGGTGTGGAGCCATAAGGGAAGGAAAGGCAGCTTGGTGGTGTGGGATGTTAGGATGACACCCAGCATGCCAGTTTTCTGGGGTCCTTACCTGCTGGGCCATGGCCCGGATGCGCCAGTACTCGGCCTCAGCACTAGGGGAGGAGGACGGGGCTGCCACCCGTACCTGGCAGCCTTCCCCGCTGAAGCTCTCGGTACCGCTGTGGAAGCAGCCCAGCAGGTCCTGGGGAGAAACAGCAGGTGATCACAGGATGTGTCTAGGTTCATGGTACCAGGCCTGGTCTAGGACTGAACCAGCCCTTGTATCTCACCCCCTGTGAGGTGGGTTGCACAGCTGCCCTTATGAGGAGGCAGGCAAGAGCCAGGCGCCCACCTTGCCCAGGCCTCGGGGGCTAAGGAAGGACTCTGGCGTCCTCGTCCTGGCAACTTACCTTCACTGGCTTGAGGGTGGCTGAGAAGGCATCCTGCAGGGCACAGCAGGCAAGCCGCCACATCTCCTCCGTAAACACAGGGCCAGCTGTCACCAGGACATACCTGCCAAAAGACACCTTGAATGCAGACATGTTGTTGCCTCAAATCTGAGCTGCATGGTTTAATGTGTTCTGTGGTTGCCTTGTAGCTCGTCTGTCTTTTATCACTCTTGTATCCCACTGTCCAGATACTATTTCCTTTTTAAAAGAATATTTATTTATTGTGCTCACTTCGGCAGCACATATACTAAAATTGGAACGATACAGAGATTAGCATGGCCTCTGTGCAGGATGACACACAAATTCGTGCAGCGGTCCATATTTTTAGGTAATCCAGAATGGTGTATATTTGTTAACCTATACTGATCTCATTCTCCGATGGAGATTGTGTTGGTATTTTTCAGGATGCAGCGAGAGAGCTGTGGCCCATATAACCCCACCAACCGACCGTAGGCCGATAGCTATCCTGGCAAGAGAGGAGCCACCACAGTCATATCGTGGAGGATCCATATGGAATCTCACAGAGAATGACGGGATGAACAAGGGACCCACAGCCACAGCCATTCAATCAACTCAGGATAAGCCAGTGAGACAGAAACCAATGATTCTCGACACAAACCCCCCTAGGCTCACAACTCATCCATCACGACTCAGGGAACTGAGTGGAAGAGGGGGCGGAAAGATTGTGAAAACCGTGGTGGGGGATATTATCAGAGGCATGGCACCCCTCAGTAACAACACACTTGGGTCAGGAGAACCAGGCTGACTCTTAGGCTATGGACTCGTGACTCCTGCCATGAGGACTGATTCAGACGGCCCACAGAGTTGGATATCTAGCTGATTGGAGATATGATCTTTCTGCATAACCCAGTCTTGCCTTAAGCATCAAATCTCCTTCCCTCTGCCCTTGAGGGATGGCATTAAAGCATGTACCACCACACCTGTTACGGTTCTTCCCTGCTCTATGCTGAAAGGTCTATGAGCTAAGGGCCTGGATATCCAGGAATGTTTCCCAAAAGCATTTATCATTCTCTTTGCACACAGGAATCAGGCTCTGGTAAGTGGGGATGGTAAGAGCAATGGTGGGACATCAGAGCCCTCTTCTAAGGAATCTTTGAAGGGGATAATGGAGCTCCTGATCACACAGGGACAGGCCACCTGATGGCTCAGGGTCACCAGAGGGCTGCCAAGTCTTGGGTTTCACAAAATAGGCTCTGCGATCACTTCTCACTATAGAAAATCTGCCAAACGCCTTCTACAGTCAGCGTTTGCTAACTGAATGCTAAAATGAAAGGGTCATTAGTGTATGGTCTTTGCTTACAGAAAGCAATCTGAAAAGGAGGTTGCTACCACCAAAGACAATCTAAATTCCTTGGATTTCATAACAAAACCTCAACTTTGTGAATAGCCAAGGAACCCTTTTCTTACCTGATGCAGGAACAGCCCACTCTGGAGATGGTTTCAGTGGGCTTGGCCACACACGCCACCAGCAGCTCAAAGAAGTCCTTCAACATGGTGTTGATCATGCTCTCATACCTGATGTCTGCAGGAAGAAGTCAGTTCAAGATTTTACAGCTCTCATGTAAGGGATAGAAGGAAATGACCGTCTCTAGTAAAAGAGGAAAGTCTGAGTGATAAAAAGATAGAAATCCAGGGAAAAGAAACAGGACAAGAGAAGAATGGTGATATCTCACCCCCATCAAACCAATGCCTTTCTGGGGTTTTTACTCAATTTTGGCTTATTTCATCCATCCATTTCTAGATAGAGCAAGATAAAATATGCGGTCCACTTTTATGTGTTGTATATTTTCCAGTGAAGCATATAGCTAATCTACTTAAGCAAAATGGAATATGTTACATATCCTGAATGATAGTTGAGAGTTTTAAAATTATTATTATTTTTTGATATTTTTATTGTCCAAAATTAGATACACTGTATTAGTAAATATTACGTTGGTATCCCCGATTCCCTCCTCCCTGTCCCCAATCCACTGGGTATCCTCCTCGGTGGGCATACTGGATGGTTCCATCGGGTAGGAGGTTATGGGTAGCACGAGAGGCAGCCAGGTTCCCCCACACACACATACACACTTGTGTGCTGTTGCTGAGGGTGGCAATGTCTCTGGATATTCTCCCCCTCCATGACTCTTACACTCTTTCCGTCCCCTCTTCTGTTTAGTTTCCTGAGTTATGGTGGGTGAAATTTAAGACTGCTTTATTGTTGAGATCTTTATGGCCTCTGTACTTCTGCTTTAGATCGTGTTAGAAATTGTTGGTGTCTGTTGCACTGGCTTCTCCTGGGTTGACTGATTAGCTGTGCTGATAGATCTCTTGCTATCTTTTTTTTTAAAGGAAATGAAAACATACTTATTTTGATGCTGATAACAGTATTAAATTGAATTAATGGACACAAAACAATCTAGTCAGTTTAGTGACTTACTGAACCTCATCAATCTGTCATCCATCTGCACACCATCTGCAGACAAAAGGAAACAAGACTTCCAAAAACTACAGTCTATTTGCTCGATTTCAGGAATGCGTCCCTGTGTCTTCCTCAGGGTTCTTGTGAAGTCAGGGATGCAATTTTCAAAGATGCTCTCGAGAGTCCCCTGCTGTGTGAAGCAACAACCTGGTCACGACTGTTAACCTACAGACACAGTCACCCCTTGATGGCTACTCATGATTGTCAAGTTGATTGGATCTTAAATCACTAGGAGACCAACATCTGGGCAAGTCCGTGAGGGAGTTTCGAGGTGAGGCTAACTGAGGTAGGAAGATCCATGCTACCTGTGAGAGGTGACATCGTATGGGCTGGGATTCCAGACTGAATGCAAAAGAGAAGATGAACACCAGCATTCATGTCTCTCTGCTTCCTGACTGCGATGTGACCACTGCCTCACACTTCCGCCACCATGCCTTCCCTCCATGATAGACGACATCCCTTAGAACTATAAGCTGAAATAAACCTTTTCTCCCTTAAGTTGCTTCTTGTCAGGTATATTGTCCTAGCCACGAGAAAAGTAAATAATACATCTCTGTATGGGATGGGTTTACTTTGTGTTCTTGTTTTGCCAAGCAAATCGTCTTAAACAATATAAACTGGGTGTATTGACTCACACTTTTAATCCCAGCACTCTGGAGGCAGAGGCAGGAGGATCGCTGTGAGTTCAAGGGCAATCTGAGGCTATAGATGGAATTCCAGGTCAGCGTGGCTAGAGTGAGACCCTGCCTTAAATCCCCTTCCTCCCCCCTAAAATCAATATAGATGTGGCTTTATACTGCTTGTTCAGGGTCAATGCTCCTGTTACTCTGTCTTCTCTAGGAAGGGACCATCTTCTTTATATTTCTGTATGCCCTTCCCTTCTGTTTAGAACCTTCCGAGCCAGTGACCACGATTTTCTTCCCCCAAACCTTCAGCTGTTTCCCTAGCAGGTGACGAGGAGTCCACATCTCACAGGCATCCAAGTGGATACATGTCTGTCTCTTAGCCCTTCCCATCTGCTGGCCTCAACATGCCCTCAGCCCGACACCTGCACATCTTTTTCAGAGTGCTGCAGACATTAAGAGACTTCTCTTCATCCCTATTCTACTAAGAAACTTCTTGCCCACCACTGAAGCCTTTTCTAAAATCCATCTCCTCCATTCGCCCTCCCTATACAAAGAACAACAGGCTATCCCCCTACAGACTCTCTCTCTCTCTCTCTCTCTCTCTCTCTCTCTCTCTCTCTCTCTCTCCAGCTCCAGGGACGTTTACTATTTTTTAAATGCTAGATAGGTATTGTACTTTCAACCAGACATGTATTTGAGTACAGTGTTTGATAATTTTGTAGAGACCCCATGGTATCAATTTTCCCTCTAATGATACAGCATTCCACGTGACTCTGTTTTAGCTGAATTCAGCTCCTTGAGACAGTGCTGCTCAGGGGAAAGCACTGCCCAGGGTGCCCTGCGGGGCTGTGGCTACCTGAGTGGAGGAAGCTTTGGATGTGCTCCACCACCAGCTCGCAGGACAGGCCGATGGCATGCTTGAAGTTAGCAGAGGCCACATCCCAGTAGGAATGGTCTTTGTGGCTCCGGCGGAGCCAAAGGGACATCACGGGAAGGAGAAGGTGAACAACGGCATAGATTCCAAAGCCCGGACCTGAAACAGAAAGAATTCTGATGCAAGAGGGACGTTCCTTGCCATGGCTTGTATCAAAAGGCGTCTCCATTTTCTGAGACGTGGAAGGGATTTGCCACTTATCTGGGGGAAAATGCTGGCATTTATCTTTGTTTGATTTTAGCTCTGCAGGTAATCTACAGATGCATTCATATAAACTCCAATAGTGACAAAGCCATAAAAATGCTTGATCACTTTCTAGTCTTCAGATGTAAACACAGACACGTGTGTGCACAAGGACCTATATTTACATGAACACAGAGAAATCTAGTTTTATTGATTAACAGACTGGGTCTCACTGTGTTGCCCAGGCTGGCCCTGAATTCCTGAACTCGAATGTTCCAACTGCCTCAGCCTTCTGAATAGCTCTGACTCCACACTGGCTGAGAGCTTTTGAAACTACTTTTAGATACACGACACCATGTCCACTTTGTTCTTCATATCTATGAGTCCTTGTTTTTACCCTGCCACACACCACTTCCATGACACATATATGCAGTCTACTGACCGATTCCAGCACTGATGGATGTTTAAGATGCTTCTGATTTTTTTAATTCTGCAGACAAAGCTATAAGGAGTATCTTTGTGGCATCAATAACCCTTCAAAATTTTATATTTTTAAAGGAAGGTGACAGTAGGGAATTCTGGCATGTGCCTTTCTTTTTTTCTTTCTTTTCTTTTTCTTTCTTTCTTTCTTTTTTTTTTTTGGTTTTTCAAGGTAGCGTCTCACTCTAGTCCAGGCTGACCTGGATTTCACTCTGTAGTCTCAAGGTGGCCTTGAACTCACGGCGATCCTCTTTCCTCTGCCTTCCGAGTGCTGGGATTAAAGGCATGCACCACCATGCCTTTTTTTTTTTTTTTTGGTTGGCACATGCCTTTAATACCAGCACTTGGGAGGTCGAGAGAAGAGGATGAACAGAGTTCCTGGCCTGAGTAAGCTATACAGTGAGACACTATCTCTAAACAAATAAGTAAATGAAGAAAACAAGAAATGAGTAAGTAAAAGCAAGGTACCCTTTTATAATGAGCATGGAATTATATAAGAATGCAAAGTGGAAAAAACTGACCCACAGTTATTTTTGGACATATTTCCTTGAGTAGTTTTTGAATGCATATGTATATGTATATATGTGTATGTATTTAAATTTACCAATGTTTATATGGTTGTTCTTATATTCCACAGTGTATAAGATGTTAGAAAGTCTTAAAACAATTATATAATTAAATGTTATTCATAAATACAAATTTTACGGACTACAGATTATTTTCCATATTTTAGTTAGCTGTTTCCTATTTAGTGTTCATAATAGTTATTTTAGAATTCAAGATATTTAAACAAATACATATATTTTTGTATTTCTTTCTTATTGTTAATTCCCTTAGATGACAGAGTCCTAGGAGAATTGCTAGCATTAAACAGTATTCATATATAATTAGTGGCAATTAACATGAAAAATGAAAATAGTACTTACTAATGAGATAGATTTAGAAGCAGTAGCAGATTCTATAAAATAATTGCTCTTTCTTCAATGGAATACTTTTAACTTTTTAACATGTGGGAGTAGCTAGTGTTTCCCCCTGGAAAAATTCCAGTAGAAGCTTTCATATGGGTTTGATACAGTATTAATAAAAAGTCTTCAGAACAATGAATTTATTAATTTTTTTCTTCTCACTACAGAATTAACTAGTGGCTTCATTTATGGTTCTGATTCTGTTAGGAAAAACTAAAATTTTTATAAGTTTCTTTGACCTTGGCAAAATTGAGACGAAGACACACATATGGTAAGTTTGATTAATTCAGAACAAGAAATTATTTCTTAAGGGCTCTTATTTTCCTATACAATTAGAGACAGTTCATAAGGTCATTATACGTCAACACATGATGATCTTATGGCTCTATAATGTTTAGGACTCACAAATGACAGAAAACATGTGGTATTTGTCTTTCTGATACTGATGTCTTTTAGTACTAAATATCTGTTTTGAAATCTAATCACCATGACCTTGACACAGACAAGATGCTACTGTCTTTATGCTGCATGTACTTGTGAGGGTTTTTGTCTGTGGTCCATCAGGTGAGCTCTCCTGACAGCATGGACTGTAAGATCTGACTAAGAAGGACAGCTGTGATTATGGCACAGGGCAAAACCATCTGACTAGTGGAGGCTCCCGTACCCCCAACCCACACACAACTTGTAAACAGACAGGTAGAACAAACAATTCAAGGGCCAGACTTTAAACATCCCTGCATGCCAGCCAGTGAACACGTATTTACGGTGCAACTTTTCTCTATGAAGCTTTGCATTAAGTCTGGGAGACAGTGAAAACAGGTAGACCACCATAAAAATACCTTCCTGAATAAAGTTGTATGTATCACAACCCTGCCCCCTTCCTTCATTGAAACAGACATAGACATTTACCAGGAGTTTTGGTAACGTCTCTCAACAGCTCAAAGAGTAAGTCCAAGGTTGGCGGTTGGTGCTGTCGTGGACAGTTGGACACAGCTGCGGTGAGCTGCTCCAGCAGAATGATCCAGACTTCTATCAGACCTGGAGAGCACAAAGCAGACCTCTCTGAAACCCAGTTAAACATCCTGAAGAATCATTTCAAGATCTGAGCAAACAACATGTCAACCATCACCTAGGGTGTTAACCCTCGGTGCCTATGTTCTTGTAATATTGTGATTTACTTGGCATGACAAAGTCAAAGAAAAAAATAAACCCCACCAACTCAAATTCTCACCCTCCATTTTAAAAAGGAGATATTCTACATAGAAAACATTTGCTTTTAGTTCTCTTGCCTGTTAATCTTTTTTCTTCACTTTTATTAGGCAGCGTTACAGAAAGCCATTTTCATGTGATTATATAATGCACTTTGAACACATTTCTCCCAAATCCCAACTGCCCTTCCCCCATTAACCCTTAGTTCCCCAGTTTCACTTCTGCTTTCATGTTGTCAGCACATAATGATCTTATGAATCTATAAAGTTTAGGACTCACAAATGAGAGAAAACGTATTGTATTTGTCTTTCTGATACTGACTTAACTATATGATTATCTCCGGTTGTATCCATTTTCCTGCAAACAACATAACTTCATTCTCATTATGGCTGAGAAGAGTTCTCTTGTATATAGAAACCACATTTTCTTTACCCATTCCTCCGCCTTTGGACACCTTGGTTGGCTAAGTAGCTTAGATATTGTGGACAGCTCTGCCTTTAACACTGATGTGCAAGTATCTCTGTGATACTGGAGTCTTTTGGTTAAGTTCCAAAACATGGTGTATTGGGTCATTTGGTAAGTTCCTTTTTAGTCTTTAGAAAGAAGCACCTCCATATTGATTTCCACAGTGGTTGGACTAGCCTCTACCTCATTAACAGTGCATATGGGTGGGTGGGTCCCTTTTGTCTGCATCTTTGCCAGCCTTTGTTGTTATTTGTTTTCTTGATGACTACGTTCTGAATACCATGAGATGGAATCTCAGTGTAGTTTTAATTTGTAGTTTTCTATGATGGCTAGTGAAGTTCAACATTTAAAATACTTTTGCCACACTTGCACACCTTTAATCCTAGAACTCAAGAGGCAGAGACAGGAGGATCACTGTTTTGAGACCAGCCTGAGACTACATAGTGAATTCCAGGTCAGCCTGGACTAGAGTGAGACCCTCCCACTAAAAAAAAATTTTAAAAAAATGGCCATCTTTACTTCCTCTTTTGCTATTATCTACTTATTTCATTAGCCCAATTATTGATTGGGTTTTTCGACTTCTTCATATTTAGGTTTTTGAGTTCTTTCTCTGCAAGATGTATAGGTAGCAATGCTTTTCTCATTCTGTAGTGTTGGTTTATTTTATTTTTCAGAGACAGGACCTCACTAGGTAGGCATGGATGACTTTGAGGCTTTGATCTCCTGCCGGTAACACCCAAATGCTGGGATTATAGACAAGAACTATCACACCTGGTTTATGAATCACTGAAGACTAAACCCAAAGCTTTGTGAATGCTTGGCCAGTACTCTACAATCTGAGCCATATCCCCTGCCTGCCTCTCTATGCTTTTCAAAAATTACTATTATTGAGGAAAAATATCTATAACAAATTATCCACTTTAGCAATTTTCATATGTGCTCTGCGTGGTGCTGATCACATTTGTAATGTTGTGCACTCATCACTCTTTTCAAAACTTCCATAATCTCAGACAGAAACTCTCTCCCATCACTCTGCCTCGGGCAGCTTCTAATCTACCGTGTGATAATGGCATGTGGTGTGTTGGCCACCGAAGGAGCTATAGCTGTGCAATCTCAAAGTGTCTATTTCACACTATTTCAAACTCAAATCACAGGAGGAATTCTCTCTTCAGAAAGGGTCATGTGGTCAACCGTCCTACATGCAGGAAGCCACAAAGAATCTTTGAGGAGCGAATATTGCTATATACATGGCTGGAAAATAGCACTGATCACCAGAGACTGATAATTAGGGCTTCCTACCTCTCACTAGTTTCTATGTCCCCCTCTCATCTATCTCTTGGAAACATCCCTGGAATTAATTTCCTCAGCTCAGATACCCATTGTCCTGCCATTCCTTCATGTGCTGGCTGCACTGTTGGAAAAATACCAAATGTCATGCTTTGGTGTAAACAAATGTTTATGCTTTTTTTTTTAAACTTCATCTTTAGTGACTGTCCTCACATGTGTGTAAAATCAGTGTGACTTTAATGCTTCTTTCTGTTTAATCAGCTCATGTATGAACAGGGTTCCTGGGTCCAGCCGAAAAGCTCACGTCATGACAAAAGGAGTGAGAGGGCCATTTCGATTCTCTATTTTATATTTGGGGGATACCTATTGAAACATTTACAAATGAAATGCTATACTGTTGGGGGCTTTGCATTATGCTAATATGACAGATTGGCTACACGTTGATCATAGCTGAAAGGGGCCATACTATTCTGTATAGTTTTGCCTATTTGATATATGCATATGTTTTGTAAAATTTGCCTAGTTTTGGTATATGTTTGAATTTCCCATTGGATGGGAAAAGTAACTGTGTTTTCTGAATCCACAGGATAATATCCAGAAATGTGTCCTTGCTGACAAATGTTTACTTTGTAACATTTACTTAAGAATTTTACTTTATGCTTTTTCTTTGATCTACTCTTTCGTTACATAATTATAACTTTAAAGTTTTTGATGAATTGATAACATGGGAAACTTCAGATAAGCATTTGGCTAAACTCTGTCATGTGTAAGAAGATGAGCCTTCTAGAAAAAAATGGGTTAGTGATTTACTGAAATGAGCTGGGTGATACTTGCTATAGTATGCGAGTGTGATAGCTTTGAATAAATGTCCTCCAATAGAATTTATTATAATTGTTAATTGTCTCCAGGCTTCTGGCTGGAAGAAATGTCACTTTGGCCTGACTTCCTGGGGTCATGACACCCTTTCTAAATTGGATACAAAATACTAGGGATAGATATACAAAAGAAAAGCCAGAACCCCAGGCCTGGCAGTTCTGTATTTTGTGAATTACAGAGTTACAATGTGCTTGCTTGCTTGAGGTGCTGATGGTGGATTTCTCTCTCTGCTTGTTTCTATAAAAGGGAGTCAGCATTTTTCCTTAACTTCCCCTGGGTCTTTTGCTTCAATAAATACTTTCCTCCCTAAAATTGTGTCTGGTTTGGAGATTCATCCCAGCAACGTGTGGCTGACTATGACACTGAGTATGCAGAATCATTTAAAAGAAGGACTGGGGAGATGGTTCAGTGGTTAAAGGCCTTCGCTTGCAAAGCTTACCAGTATGGGTTCAACTCCCCAGCATCCACATAAAGACAAAGAGGCTCATGCATCTGTGATCCTGGTGCACCTGTGATGGAGGGATGCAGAGCAGGGAAGCCAGGAGAATCAGATGCTCATGGGTCAGCTTGCCTGTCATGTGTTGTAACCTGACAGTCTGCAGTCACAAAAGACTTTGTCTCAAAAGAGAATGGATATCTTGAAGTTGTCCTGTGACCACCACATGTATGGCACAAGTATGTGAGCGAGCGCACACACACACACACACACACACACACACACAAATAAATAGCTAATTAAAAATGGTTTGCTTCATAAAAATAAAAGTTATAGAAAGTAACATTGATTTCTGTTGATAATTGTTTGTGTTGAAGGTTTCAAATGCTAAGTAAAAATTATTCTTACCTCTTCATTAAAATGAGACCCCCATTAAGTAACAAGCAGTCAATTTCGAAGAGTTTAAGTCGTTCACTGCATTTATCACTGATATTTATTCTCTCCTATCCTCTTCCTTCTCTATTAATCTGCTTTGGTGAAGTTTTGATATTTATGATTTCTATTGAAGATTATAAGTCTTCTAGCCACTCCAAGAGTGAAAGACAAAAATTAAAAACTGAATAAATAAAAAAAAATCCTTGGAGCCGGGCATGGTGATGCACGCCTTTAATCCCAGCACTCAGGATGCAGAGGTAGGAGGATCGCCGTGAGTTCAAGGCCACCCTGAGACTACATAGTGAATTCCAGGTCAGTCTGGACTAGAGCGAGACCCTACCTTGAAAAACCAAAAAAAAAAAAAAATCCTTGCTCCCCAAGTCCCTTTGCAAATATTTGAAAGAACCTATGCTTGAAAAGTAGGCTTCATTTACATTTCTAGGTGTGGAACAGTATAAGGTCCTCTGAGACTGCAGACAGCAGACATGAACAGGATCTAATCCACCTGAAAATGACCCAAGTCTGACTCACAGGAGATTTCATGGGACCTCATCTGAAACAAATTCTTTCAAGTTGTTCTTTTCCTCAGCCTTAGCTTCATCATCACAAATAGATTCTCTCTTCAGTAATTACGGCTTAATGTCCCTAGTCTCTAACCAAATAGTCATACAGGAAGCAATTATATAATGATTGTATTTCCTAAAGGCTATTAGAGACAATTAATACAATTACCAGCCAACTTAAATACCAATGCAATTTTGTCCCAATTTGCTAAATTCAAAGGAAATCAGAGTTCAATCCATAGATAGTGAAATCTACACCTCTCTGCTGGTGGACGGGTCAGGAGGCAATGATTACAAAGTGTTAGCTGTAGAAGTCCAGATACACTTGTTCCTGTAAAATTATAATGAACAATGCAAATCTTTCTCCTAATCTTCAAGCAGAGTACTTACCGTCTCATTGCTGGAACAAAACACCTGATCAGAGGCAGCTCATGAAAAGAAAGGGTTTATTTCCAGCTGATGGCAAGAGGAAGGTTCTCAAGGCAGGGAAAGAGTGGCAGAGCAGACTGGACACTGAGAGTCACAGTTCCACAGTAACAGAAAGGAAGTAATCTACGGAGCTCCCCAAAGCCAATCTCCTACTCCAACAAGGCTCCCGAAGGCCCCACAACCTTCTCAAATCACCAGCAGCTGGGGACCAAGGCTGCTGGGACCCAGAACATATCAAATAACCCCGCCTGGCCAAGTCCACTAACTCACCAGTTTCATCATCAAACTCTGACAGCACTGATTCGATCCCATCCTCACTGCTTGCCGACTGCTCCTGAAGTCTTCGGGGAAGGCTGGCGAGCCGCCCGCTGAGGAATATTGGCTTCGAGGGCATTTTGTAGATTTTGGCCAATAACTAAATGACAGAACACCCCAAACACTGCAATTATATTTTGAAAAACTCTGGGTGTTAGAGACCACTAATATTATACATCAGTATTAAAAAGGGCGTGGGAAACAAGTGAAGTTGTATAGTTGTGATTTGCATTTAACATGAAGCATTTATCCCAGAAATCAGATGAAATTGCATTTAGTGGTCCCAAAAAAGGAGTGGATAATTTTTCTGTATCTTAAATACATGTGAGCTTTATAGATTTCTTTGATGCATGTGTATATCTACGTGTACGTATGTGCAGGTATGCATGTGTGTGCATGCTGTGGAGATCAAAGGACAGTCTCAGGTGTCATCCTCAGAAACACTATTCACTTGTTATTTAGACAGGGTCTCTCATTGGCTTATAGCTCACCAATGAGGTGAGAATGACTGGCCAGTGAGCCTTAGGCCTCCTCCTGTCTCCACCTCATCCAGCACTGGAATTATAGACGTACACTATTATACCCAGCACTTTTTTTATGGTTCTGGACATTGAACTCAGGTTGTCAGGACTACAAGGCAAGCACTTTACTAACTGCCTCAGAGATCTACAAAGTTTTTCAGCTTTTTATAAACCTACCAAGGGACCTGTGAACATGTGAAGAATTTTGCTTTTGGGAACCCTTGAGAACTAGATTCTGCCTCCCTCTCTCCCTCAAATTCTAAGGAAGCCTAGGGCAAAAGCCAGTTGGGAAGTGGAGGGTCTGAGGGCAAGGTGGGAGAGTTGAGGGACTTTCTCCTAGCCCTCTGCAAAAGACATTTGCTTCTACATTGTCAGCTCCCTCTGAGGCAGGTGTAGCTTAGGGTCTGGCACAGAAGGCGAGCTTCCCCAGTACCTGAGAGCAGCGGCGGAGGTAATCCAGGGCAGGGAGACACAGGTCTGTGGACGTGGTCCCCGGTCCTGGGAGACAGTCGCCAATCTCTTTACAGTCCACCTCCCCTAAGGCAGCACAGGGGACAGAGACAAACAAAATCAAAATAAGATGAAATACAATTATAATATATAAGTAATAAAAAAGCTTCTCATTCCTGGCACGAGTTCATCAGACACAGACCTAAGAGGAAAAAGCCAAGCGATTACATAAAGTTGCAGAACCCTGAAAGTAACCCTTTCAGTCAACTTTCCCCAAAAATGAGCATTTCCTCTTTCTATCCCAGTTCTTTTTTTTTGTTACCAAAAAATGTCTCATAATATCTTAAATAAGTTTACTATTTTTTTTTTAATCCCAGGTATTTGAGTGGCTGGAAAGAGTTCTTTTGTTTGGGGACAAAAATGTAAGTCGCTTCTCTGGGCTCTGTTGTTGGATGGTGTGGTTTCTGAGGTTCTGGTGACGGGATAATCCCAGATCTAAGCCTAAAACTGGGGCTAGAGTGAGAGTCCTAGCATCTGTAGACAATGATGACAAGTGAAGATTCTAGAAAGAGTCTAAACATACAGGGTTTGGGACAGAGACTACTTATTGAATTTCAGTCAGTTTATTCATATAATGCATGTGTAGAGATTTGACATGATATTTCTATGGATTTGACATGATCTTTCTATGGATGAAATAATTGAGAATTATACTTTTTTATTCTCATGCCATGAATCTGTTTCTATACTGCTAATAAAATAATTTCAAAGTGTTTTAATTGTTGCTAATTATCTACAATTGTAGCAATAAGCATCTTTCCCTGTGAGTAAACATACATAATTACTAGGCATTAGTTAAAACTCAGAAGTTATGAGGCAGTGTTTCATAAAGAAGAGTGAGTAAGAGAAAAAGAAGAACAAAATGGAGGAGGAGAATTAGAGAGGAGAAGAAAAAGAAATAATAATAAAAACAAGTTCATCTTGTGTTTTCTTCAGGGTTGACAAACTTTCTGTAAAGAGCCAGGAAGTTAATAGCCAGGACTTTGTAGGTCATCATATATCTGGATTGTAATGTCGCAACCTTGTAGACATACACAACGTGCATGGCTGTGTTCCAATAAAACTTTATAAAATCTACTAGCAGGTGAGATTTGGACTGAGTTCGCTAGCCCCTGATTTACATAAATAGATCTTACAATTTTGAAAAAAATAAGGGACGAGGTCAAATTCATGCTGAAATAAGCAAGTAGAAAATAAAAATAAATTTATTTCCTATCATTTTGACTATAGCAGATGTTTTATATTATTTCTATGCTATGTATCCAAGCTATGTAAGTGGACTCTCTGAAGCTCAGAACTTCATAGGCCATATGGTTTTACTGGGGATTTGGTCTCTCTCACTGACCCCAAGCCCAACACCAATAGTACCACTTTATATGTTACAGAACAAAAAAGAATCTAACTTCTAAAAATATACTGCACGTGCACATTACTAATTTAGCATCTCTATTTCCAGTTTGCAACTTTTCTCTGTATAAACAGTTCCATGCAATGTGCATGATGAAAGGAAAAGTTCTTGCTTCTTCCTCTCTGCTATGATCTGAATATCTGTGCTCACACTGTATGAAAACAGTGGATGAAGCTTTCAGAAATAATTCACAAGTTTACATTACATGCCATTCTCAGTAAAGTGATGAATCCTGTGCCATCCTGCTGCATCCCATCTGGGAAGTGTGTCATCCTTTGGTCCAGTGTTTCTAGACTATATGTGCCAGTGGCCTATTGTTACCTAACAGCCATTTGGGTTACCAGATCAACTATCATAGTATTATTATCTTGTCATAATTACAATCAGTTATTGTTAATATAATACTATGCCTACTTCATAAATTAAACTTAGTCATTTGGTATGCATACATAGAGAGAAATGTAGCATACTTATGGTTCTGTACTGCCCATGATTTTAGGCATCCATTGCTAGCCTTAGCATGTGTTCTCTGTAGCTAAGAGAGGACAACTGTATACTGTATTAGTGTAATGGTGATGAGAACTGTCTACACATCAAATGGAGGGCCAGTGAATCTTGAAACTTACTCCAAAAAGTAAGTGTGATGTGTACCAAACAACTTCTTTGTGCCCAATTTTCTTTAGCAAAAATGATCAATTATATAGCAAGAAGATACAAGAATAATAACCTTATATTTTCCTTCCATCCAAGGTGCAAATTTAAGAGCATTTGATGGTAAGACTCTCAAAAGTTCAAGTTTTTTTTTCTAAACTTTTGGCTTCACTTACTCCCTGCCCCTTCCCTCTGTTTCATCCCAGATAAGTCTATAATGTATAAACTCAGCTCCAAAACATCGTGTTGAATAGTAAGACTTCACACTTTTCAATGCTCCTAAATTGAGCATAGACTTAGTGAGACAGTTCTTGGAAATACATTAATAATTAATGCAGGGGAATGACTACTTTTCCAAAGTATGTTTTGTGATCAGTAAAGGATAGGGTGGAATTTTTTGTGTTTTTTTTGTTTGCTTGTTTTTTACTTTTTAAATTACTTATTTGAGAGGGGGGGGAGGGAGAGGGAGAGGGAGAGAATGGGAAGTCCAGGGCCTCTAGCCACTGCAAATGAACTCCAGATGCATGCTCCACCTTGTGCATGTGGCTGGATGAGGGCACTGGGGAATGAAGCCAGGTTCGTAGGCTTTGCAGGCAAGTGCCTTAACCACCAAGCCATCTCTACAGCCTAAGGGAGGAATTCTTAATTTTCCTTAGCTGCTAGAAAATCAAATGCAGACTGCTTAGCTGCATGATATTGAGGAGTGAACATTTCTCTTTAAGGTCAATTATTGATGATCATATGTAATGTTCCAAGATTAAGAAGGAAGCTGGTATAAAACAATGTATAGTCTGAAAACGTACTGTATCTCAAGATATTCCACAGACCCCGTGAAAACCCACCAACCCACAACAAACACAATCTGCTTTCACAACAAGCTTTCTGTTCCCAAATATACAGCTCAAACCCATGTGCTCATAGCCAGAGATGTTAGCAGGGACCAGGCAGTCAGGACACCCTGTCTCCAGGGACATCCATATGAAGCCACCTTGGAAAGGGTCTCTGGTGGCTCTGAGGCATGAAAGGAAAAGACCACTCACCCAGTCCTTTGACAAACTTCATAAGGCACATGATGTAGCTAGTGGCCGCATTAGCAAAGACCTGGATATTGTCGGTATTGAGAAAAGCTTCGAACACATCAAACACAGGAGCCTGGCCTTTTCCTGAGAGAGGAAGATCACAGAATGGTAAGAAATAATGTTTCTTCCCTTCAAGTTGCTCAGGCTCTAGTACTTTCCAAGGCTCCTTGGAAAAGATTTAATGGGCAAATTCCAGGGAATTTGAATGGACAACTTGCATAGCCATCCTGCTCTGCCTCACCTCCTCAGGAAGGCTACAAAGAAAGCTAGGCAGAGGCAGGCAGGGCTGGATCAAGGTAAAACATGGGGCCTCTGGAACACTACAGTGTAGGACATTGGAGAATATCTCCAAGCAAGGGGAAGGACTGTTCAGATAGGCTTCTGATGATAGCTGCCCATTTATTCATTTCTGGGCAGAAAAGTCACACAGAAGGCCCGAGGAACGCTTGCTCATAAGGCTGACAGTTAGGTGACCCTTACTTGTCATCAGGAACTGAGTTCCAGAAATCTCACAACATTTACAAAGTGGTTCACTGTGCCTAGACTGTGCAAAGATGGTTTATGGAAGACATCTGTTTCCTTCATCTGGAATTCTGGTGTGTACCAGGCAGAGGTGGTGTACGTCACCAGTTCCCAGCTGGGTCTCTAGCTGGCATCCTGTGGACATGATGCTGAGCTTCACTGCTGAGGGAAGAGAACTTTGTGACACTTGATGGGCCTGGAAGGGAACCTGCACATGGCTTCTTCCAGATTCTATGTCGTTTTCTTCCTTATGATTCGCTGTGTCCTTACTACACTGCCACAATGAGGCCATATAATAAATAACCAGAAGCCATGTAATGAATCCAGCATAACTATATGCTGAGTCCCAGGAGTCCTTGTTCTGGGTTTCTGAAGGCAGGGGTGGCTTTGGGGACCCTGATACAATAACCCTGAGCCTTGGGCATGCTGATACATTTCCAGCCAGATTCAACCTCTGTAATGCGTACTCCCCTGTATGATATAGAGGTGGTTTCAATGAAATACCCCCCCAGGCTCATGTGATGTGGATACTTGATCCCTCAGCTTTGGGCAGTGGAGGCTTGCTGGAGATGTGTCGCTGGGGTCAACTTGGGGTCCATTAGTCCACCCTCACTGGGTATTGGTAGAGCTCACTCTGAGACTAGTTCTTCCCAGCTGATGGGACAAGATAGGACATCCTGCTGCTTTACTTGTGTTATGTTTTCCCTGCCATGATGAAAATTCCTCTCAAAATTTGAAGTTGAATTAGGGTATGGAGGCAGAAGTCTTTAGTCCCAGCACTCGGGAGGCAGAGGAGGAGGATCTTTGTGATTTCAAGGTCACTCTGAGACTACATAGTGAGTTCCAGGCCAGCCTGGAACAGAGTAAGACCCTACCTCAGAAAAAAAAATTAAGTTGAAATAAAGCCCCCTCTCTGCCCCCCTCCCCAAGCAGCTTCTGGTCAGGTGTAAAGCAATTGCAATGTACCTTTTTTTTTTTTCTACCAAGTAGACTCTGATTGAGTATCCCTTATCCTAAATCCTGGGAACCAGGATGCATTTCAGATTTTTAAGTTTTTAGAGGTTTGGGATATTTTCAGAGACTTTACTGATTCAGCATCCCTAACACGAACGTCTGAATGCTATGAAACACTCCTGTCACATTGTTCTCTGTGGCTTTACAAAGGGACTCTACACTGCAACAGAGCACGAGCCTGTCTCTTTTTGACCTGCCAGCATGAGCAGGGCCTGGCGAGCTCAGGGCTCTGGGCCAGCAGGCATCAGACCCCAGTTCCCAGCTTCACATTGTTTCCTGCTGACTAAACCTGGGTGGCCAACTGGCTTCCCTCTCATTCAATTTCCTTTTGATAGCAAGAGACTTGGCATGGAGGACAAAGCCTCCAGAGCAAGAATCACCTGGCCACTCTTACCCATGGAGTAGTCCCCAACCAGGTACTCCTTCACCTCCGACTTGTTTCCACTGTGCACTGTCTCCAGGGCACTGAACAGGGGTCTCCATCCTGACTGGATCTGCGTGGAGCACACCTCAACCAGCTCCCCGATGGAGGTGACCACCTGCACAGGCAAAGGAAGCGGTGCTTAAAGGAAGCAGTGTTTCCAGACAGGGTGGTGCACATCTCTGCCCCCGTATTGCTCAGTTAATTATAGTGAAAGAGTAAAAGCAGAATCCAGGGAATGAGGAGATGGTTCAGTGGGTAAAATGCTCACTGTGCAATCAAGGGGACCCATGTAAAATGCTGGCCATGGTGGTGTATGTCTTTAACCTTAGCACTGGATCGGAGATCCCTAGGGATCACTGGTTAGCTAAAGCGGCTCAGTGGGTGAACGCTGGGTTCAGCAAGAGACCATGTCTCAAAATAAGGTGGAGAGTAACTGAGGACAGCTGATAGCAACGTCTGACCTCCACATACACATACACATAGTGTGCACAAGCACCCTAACAAACACATGCACCCCACATGCATACAAACACACACATGCACATGCTTACACCTGCAGAAATGAATAGTTTCCAGAAAAGCGTGCTTATTTCACCAATGACAAATGTTACTCAGCAAATTTTTAATGTTTATTAAACAACTAGTAGTTTGCTTTGGCTTTTAAATTTGAGTGTGTGTTTTCTCATTATCTTCATGTGTGTGTGTATGTATGATGTATGCATGTGTAGATGTGTGTGTATGTATGGTGTACGCATGTGCCTGCTTGCATTGGGCATACTGGCATGCAGTGGCCAGAACAGAACTTTGGGTGTCCAGCTCTATCGCTCCTCTCTGCCCATTCTGATTGGAGCAGGAGTCTCTTACTGATCTAAGAGCTTGCTGGTTTTTCTCTCTCTCTTTTTTTCTGCACACTCCAGCTATTCCCAGGTCTCTGCTCCCCACAGAACTGGGGATCTTACTATGTAATGCAGGCTCTGGAGAGTCAAACCAGGTGGTCTCAGGCCACCTTGGTCCTCACGCTTGCACAGAAAGTGCATTTAGCCACTGATCCATCCCTCCAGCCCTCACTGTCTTTTTATTGAGAGATGACAGTGTGCTTTATGTATTGTAGGTTTGGGTACTTCCTCAAATATATGATTTGCATATATATATATATATAATTTTATAACCCAGAGCTTGTCTTTTTATTTTTATCATTTAGTTTGAGATTTGGAGATGAAAGTTAATTAAAAATATTCTTAAAACTTTAGAGCCATTATTATTTACATGTGTGTGTGTACGTCTACATTGGGTTCTTCCTCAGTCACTCTCCACTTTACTCTTTGAGACATGGTCTCTCACTGAACTTGGAGCTGACCAATTAGGCAAGATCAGGTTCAATGTGGTATTTTTTTCTGTAGTAATGGGCTTTTTTTCTATTGTTGCTTTCAAGGTTTTGTCATTGCTTTTTAATAGTTGTCACATAGTGGTCTATCATGGGTACCTTTGTGTTGATCTGAGGTAGAGTTCCATTATTTCTCTAAATAGAGTTTCCCCTGTCCATCTGGGACTCACATTGTATGTGTTCTGGAATGGCTGCTGTCCCATAGTCCTTCCAGGGTTCATTTTTTAAAACTTATTATTTATTTCTGATCTTTGGAATTAATGGTTTTTGTTGTAATATTAAAAAAGTATTTGAGAGAGAGAGAGAGAGAGAGTGTATAGGTGCACCAGGACCTTTTGCTTCTAAAAACAAATACCAGATACATGTGCCACTTGGTACATCTGACTTCATGTGGGCACTGGGGAATCCACTTGGGCTGTCAGGCTTTGCAGGCAAGCATCTTTAACTGCTGAGCCATCTTTCCAGCACTTACTGTAATATTTCTGAGTTTACTGATTTTTCACATGTCAAATCTTTCTGGCCAGCCCATGTAATTTGATGTAAATTATCTAGTTCACTATTATTGGAATCCATAGACGATCTTCAGACATAACACACTTTCATTCCTGTCTTTGTTTTCTTCTTAACTTACATTTTGGTTTGTTGTTTTGCAGAGAAGACACCGATACTTCTTCCCAGATCTGATGGTACTATCTGCTATTCTGGAAGCACTCTTGAACTACTGCTTTATTTTCCTATGTCTTTGTGATTTTTTTTTTAATACAGTGAACTCACATGTATTGAAACTTTATTTATGGGACTCTATTGCAGTTTGGATTAAATGAGCCCCTCCAGGGGAATTCTACTTCTATATGGAGCCTGTTCCCAGTTTCTCAAACTCCCTTGCAGACCCCAGAAAAATGGTAGTTTGCAATGTTCAATCCTGGAGAATTCTCTCTCTCTCTCTCTCTCTCTCTCTCTCTCTCTCTCTCTCTCTTTCTTTCTAAAAAACTTCCAATGTCTTAGGGAGGGTGACATTTGAGGTCATTCCTAATTCAACCTTGTCCTGAGTAAACCTTAGCTTTTTAAAGTCTGCAGTGACATTTGCCACCTAATCCTGCAATTATGATATGTAGACCTCTGCCTTCACCTGATGGCATATCCCACCACAACAAAACCAGCCATAGGGTTGTGCTTCCCTCATTGGCATTTCAGTACTTTTGACTTTCTTGCCAGCATGGCATTGCATTTAAAACAATTTTTAAAAAAGCTCTTTGTTTGATATCTGAGTGGATTTCAATGCAGTGAGAAGTATGGATTGTGAGGTTTGGCTTACGAGGGTGAGTAAGAACTTTGTCAGGACTGGTCTAGAAGCAGTTTGTGGGAGAGGCTTGCTGCGTTCTGCCTGCCTGTGTCCTGAGGACTTGCACAGCATTGCGTTGCACAGAAATGGACTGATGGGAGCAGATGTACATGGCACAGAAAGAAATCTTGGGGCCAAAATGGCTGCCTGTTCAGCTGCAATTGTTTGAGAGATGACAACCATTGAGCTTGGGCCAGGTGATCTGCTTTGGGATAGCAGGAAGAATGTGGGCTCTTTTGAAGTAAAGGGCCTAAATGCTGAAGGAGGTTTCCTGCTCTTCAAAATTGGCTTTATTCCTCCCCACCGTGGATTAACAATTTGGTAGCCCACCTGGTACTATGGAGTATAAATAACAAATGCAGGAAAAAGAGGGTCATTGGATTTGCAACACAGTTTTGTTTCTTTTGGAAATGGCCATGGGCAGTGTGAAGCAGGGTTGTTGGAATACCTGTGTAGAGACCCGATGGTGCTGTGAGGATGAACTGTGGGTTGCAGTGGATATAGATGCCCGGACTATGAGATGGTTGCCAAGGAGAGCTGTCAGCACTGGATGAAGTTTTCCAGGACTGTGACTACCTAGCTGGAGGGTCAGAATTGGGACTCCAGAGACCTGCCACTGATTAGAATTATCAGACTTGGAGACTTGTCACTGGTTAGAATTGTTGACTTAGAGTTACAGAATTGATGTTTGCCTTGTTTTAAAACTTGTATTGGCTCAATCTTTGTTATGCCCAATGCCATCTTTGTAGTGTGAACGTTTATTCTGTGCCATTATGGGTTCTTTGGTATTAGAGCTCAGTTAAAGACCTTGAAATATGGGGATTTTTAAACATCACTGAGATTGATTAAAAACTATGGGGACTTTTAAAGTTTCACATCATGTATGGTTATCAGTTTATGGGGGCCAGGGACAGAGTGTGGTAATTTGATTCAAGTGTCCCCCATAAACATGTTTCGGAATGCTTGATCCCCAGCTGATGACAATTTTGGAATTGGAACCTTGTTGGAGGTGTGTTGTTGAGGGCAGGCTTATGGGTGATATAGATAGATTCCCCTTGGCAGTGCAGCATACTCTCCTGCTGCTGTTGTCCACTGATGTTGACCAGGAGGTAAAGTCCAGCCTCTGCTCATGCATAAATTTTCCTTCTACCATGGAGCTTCCCCTGGAGTTTGTAAGCCAAAGTAAACCCTCTCCTTGCATAAACTGCTTTTGGTCAGTTTTGCTAGCAATGAGAGCTAACTGCAACACCCACCATTGCGATAGATATGAAGTCTCCATTGGTTTCTTTCCCATCATCTCCCTGTAAGAGGATGGTAGTAGTCTATAGTATAGTTTAGGTGAAACAACAGACCAGAACAGACAGATTCTCCAGGTCAGATCCCAGTTCCACCAATCGCTAGGTGATCCTTAGCCAAACTGCTCAACCCCTCCTGTCACCAACTGGGGAGGAATATGTACTGATAGCAAAGAGAACAGTGCCCACCACTACCTTTCTGGTGATGGCAATGTTGGCCACCGTGTCACACTGACCTGGTCTTGGACATCTTCATCACACAGCTCTAGCTGCATAATCCGCTCAAAAGGCCGAAAGAGGGCTTCATTAAAGTGAAAGTGGGGTGGCTCACTCCAGTCAGTGAGAACCTCGGTCAGGATGTCATGGATGAAGGAAACAGCCTTCTGAGACACGTGTCGCTCCTTATGGCAGGCAGCCTGTGCAAGGCAAGAGAGAGTTCCATACCAGAAGGATATCAGGCAAAGGAAAGTGGGTTCTGAAGTCTTCCCCAGGCCGCCTCATCACACAAAGGTAGAAAAAGCAACTTTTTAAACATCAAAAATGCTAAGAAATGTTCATGTACAGATGACACGTATACAAAATTGAATGATAACAATTGACCTACTGACCAGATACAACTCCAATTTCACCTTAATGTTTTTGGACAAATAAGAGTTTCTGTTAATTTTTTTCTCTTTCTGCAACATGATAACTTTTTTCCTGGGTGTAGTATGTTTACTACAGACATCAGAACCTAGCCTGGGAATTGCTCATCCTTGATGACCCAAGCACATGAAGATGGATGGATCGAGGTGCCTGTCCCTAAGTGAAGTATTTCAGCAGCAATGACAGCTCTAGTCAGGTCACCCCTGGATAGATGACCTTCTACCACACTGACCCTGTGCTTGGACATGCGACTTGCTCTGGTTAGTGGCACAATAGAAAACACTGAATAAAAAGAAAATTAAAGTTGTAATATCGACTTTGCCCTCTTGCTGTTTTGGAGGAACCTAAGAAAGCCATGTGAACAAGTCAGGGCTGGTCTGCTAGAAGCCAGTCTGTATGTAAGACTATTGTGGCAGTTTGATTAAATGTCCCCCAAAAAAGTAAAAAATATATTAAAGATTTGTCTCCAGCTGCCTGGCTGGAGGAAGTGTCACCTAGGCCGGATTTTGGTGATTCTGAGGTGGATGTAAAATTCCAGCAAAGGGACCTGAAGTCTGACAGTCTTGCTATTGTTTTAGTTAGGGATAGTGTGCTTGCTTGCTTTGGAGGTGCTGGGTCTGTCTCTCTGCTTGGATCTGTGAAAGGGGGGCCAGCTTCTTTCACCATTCTGAAACTTCCCCTGGATCTGTTATTTCAATAAATACTTTCCTCCAAATTGTTCCTGGTGTGGAGATTTAGCCCAGCGGTGTGTGGCTGACTATGATAACTATGGAAAGAGATAATTATTTGTCTGTCTTTGCAACTGAAGCCACCAAGGACCAGATGGTGCTAGTCTTTGTATGAGCTGACATCAGGTGCATAAGGAAGGCTGGCTGGTATCCACCTAACTAGCCCAGACCAGAATTACTAAAGAATCCTCTGTACATTTCAGACCCACAGGATCATGAGTGAAATAGATGGCTGCAGTTTGAAGCCTGAGGCTTTTGGGGTGGCTTATTACAGTGTATTAACAACTGAGATAATCTTTACCTATGACTAAACTGAGATTTTTCTACCTCTCTTCCTTACTAGACTGTCCCCAGGTTAGTAAATTAAGTTCCAAGAACATTTTCATGTATAATAATCTTTACCAGGTAAGTGTGAAAGGGCTTCTGAGAACAGTCATTACTGTCAACTAGGGTAACAATTTTCTCTGTCCATTTAGAAATAGTAGGTCATCATGCACTGAGATGTTTAGATGTCGACCTACCACAAAACTGATCCTGCAAACTGCTTTTCTTTGGATGCTGGGAGTGTGTTAGTATTAATTATGTTGGAAAAATCAGAGCATATGATTCCCTTTCTGAAATGACACTGTCCTGAGTAACTGAGTTATTAGAATAAATAGTGTGGTAAGAACCAAAGACATCGTCCCACAGGAAAGAAGGTGTTAAGAAAATATGTGGGACCCTCTAATTTATTAATTAATCCTTTAGCTCCAGACTCAGGTTGAAAGCAGAGCCTAGAAAATGAAGAACTGGTTTCATCAGGAAAGTGGCTGAGTCATGTCATTGGGACGAAGGAGGGTGAAAGTGAGATCAGAGAGCACTGGCCTTTGGGGTGATCTTTCCATGCATACTCAGAGAACAATGCAGGAAACACTGCATGAAAAGAAAATCAAGGTTGTAAAATGGAGTTTGCCCTCTTGCTGTTTTGGAAGACCAGGTCTTAGAAAGGTTTTCATTGTCCTGGGGTGCTTTGTTCCCACACTGACTGCAACTCCCAGGCTGGCTCTGAGCCAAAAGCTGTAGGCTCTTCCCACTTCCAGCCTCACCTCCACCAGGTGCGGGGCCACCAGGCTCCAGCAGCGCATCACATGGAGGAGGGGCCTGGTCTTGCTCCTCACGATCCTCAGCATGGCATCCCCCAGGCGGAACAGGTGCAGGGCGCTTTTGCGATCCTGCGTGGACTTAACTTCTCCTACAGGAAGGTAAGATCATACAAGCCAGAAAGTCCCAAACTCAGAAACAGTCCGACCTATTTCAGCACAAAGAGAAGTTGAAAAGTCAAGAACTGTTCTCGGACTAACAGGATCATTTCACGTTGGCTTATCAAGGCAGGAGAGAGCCATCCATTTAAAACCAGCTATGTGGTTCCCTTAGAACCTCTCTGATTCACCACTGCACCCCAGTTTACAGACTGTAATGGGTGTAGAGTACTGTTAAGGACTGAAACACTGGTTAAACAGAAGGGGTGGGGAGGTAGACGTATTAGGATGGGCCAAGGACTTCTTCCCTCTAATCCCCAATTATCTCATGTGTAAAACTAGCAGTAAGCATTCCTACTTCTGAAAGTTGCTTTGTGGATTAAAAATGAATGTGATAAATACACAACAGGTGCACAGCGTGGGGCTTGGCACATCCTGGCGAGCGCTTTTAGCTATAATGATTACTGTTGTTCCTGTTGTCCTTCACTCTGCCAATCCTTAATGGAACCTCTACAGCCCTTGCCAAGAAGGCCAGGCATCGCTGAGCCACCTGCTCTGTCTTGCCTACATACCAGCCTCTGGCTGTTTCTTTGCCATCACCATTCCTTCTTGCTCATGTGCTGGTACCTCCCCTGCAGGTCCTGCACAGTGCTGGTTTTCTCTGGCTCTTCCAAACACAAGCCTCCTTTGAAGTTAATCCTGTCGTCTCAAATAAACTCCCAAGTAACAGTGGTCATAATCATGGGCATTGACTGAGTGTTAACTTTGCAAGTTGGTTCTTTGTAGCTATCACAACTTTAATTTCAAAAGCAATCTGGCCAGGCATGGTGGCACATGCTTTTAATCCCAGCACTAAAATAGGCCAAGATAGGAGGATCACTGTGAATTTGAGGTCAGCCTGAGACTACATAGTGAATTCCAAGTCAGCCTGGGCTAGAGTGAGACCCTACCTCAAAAAACAGTGTGTGTGTGTGTGTGTGTGTGTGTGCGCGCGCGCGTGCGCGCAATCTGAAGAAGTAAATGTGTGTGTGTGCAATCTGAAGATGTAAATTAAGTGTGTGTGTGTGTGTGTGTGCAATCTGAAGAAGCAAATATAAGTGCCCAAAAGGCGAAAAAACTTGCCACAGTTTACGCAGCAGCATTTTAACTCATAACCATAACTCAGGGCACTTTCCTCCCAGGTTCACTAACTCTTCTCAACCCTGGTCTTTGAATCTCTGTAAACTCAGAGCCTCCTGTTTTCTCCTGTGTGAAAGACTTTGAGGGTTACCTCTGGGCTCGAAGGTGGGTGTACTTAACATTTGATGGGTCTGGGAAGCCCACGCTTGAATCTTTGTTAATACCTGGGAGTGAGGGAGAAAGTCTGGGACTGTGGTTCTTCAGCTGGAATCTGCAATGAGCATTCTCGGGTTTCTAAGATGGAAGGGGTCTCACATGCTGAATGGTCCAAACTGCCATCAACCCAGGGGCATCCCCAGCCATGGGGCCTTGTGAGCATTAGGAACTCTCAGGCAACGTGCTGCACTCCCTCGCCCATAGGGCTGGCCTTCAAAAGGCCCTTCTCTTCCTCTGCCCGTCAAGGCCATGATTCTGACTCACTCCTAGTAGATCAAGCCCAGATCAGTCCACTAAGAGAAGGGTGAGGATTCTAGAAGCCCCTCCCCTTAGCTCCCCTCGCCCCCACCCCTTGTCATCAGTGGTAACTTCTGCATACTGGTTGGGCTGAGGTGAGTAATGGTTCGTGATATGGAGAAGGGCTCTCTCCCACCCCATGAAACACTGTCTGCACCCCACCGAATAGCCACACAACTCCTGCATCCCAAGCACAAACTTTAGCAGTGTCCCAGTCTGGCGTTAGTGTTTCCATGCAGTTATCCCCATCCCCACTGAGCCTGGAAGCTGCAAGATCAAAAGACACCTAAGTTTTGCCATCCCTGCATGAAGGGGATTTGGACCTGGCTTTTTAGACACGCTGCTGGCACCAGAGGCCTGTGCTGTTCCCTGTGATCTTCCTGGAAATTTCTTCAGGGAAAGTTTTACCTGGCATCGCCAGAGAGTAATCGACTGTATCCGTAACAGAATGGAAAAGCTGGGCCTGAGAAGCTTTCTTCAGCTGGTGCAGGAATCCTCCCAAGGCCATTAGGTTCAACTTATCCGTAGCATCTTCAAAGAGTCTGCGTACAAACACAGAAGATCTGTTATGTGGAAACAATTCAACATGGGCTTTGTGGCAGAGTGATTATGGTAATTTTGTTGATGTGATTAATGAAAATTAAAGCTGTGTAAATACTGCAGACAAATGCATGGTATGATTATATCTATTATCACTGTACACACTGCACTAACCATGACGTTTTGAAGCAAGGAAAACCACAAGGCATATTAAAGAAAAATCTCTGCAGCCTCCTCCTCCCCGTCTGGCTCGGGGCTGTAGGCACTCCCAAAGTGTTTGACAATAACCTGAAAGGTGACAAAGTCCTGCTCCCAGAAACTCAGTCACTGGGGATAGTTGCTGGCCTTTGTGCCAAGGTAAATACAGCAGCAGTTAACAGCAGACCCCATTAGCTCCCAAGGGTGGGAGTTGCTTTTTATACTCAGGACCCTGAATGTTATGGGATCTCAAGTGTATATTAGAAGAAAGAATGATAATATAAGGACTAGTAGCTCTCATAAGGTATTTATTTATTTATTTATTTATTTATTTATTTATTTATTTATTGCTGTCCATTCATGTCCATTCAATTATACACAGACTTTTCCAGCAGGAGGATCCAGGAAGGAAAGGGGGAGCACAGTAGACAGACTGAGAGGAAGACCCCAGGGTCGTGGGAATGAATAATGTAAAGGTCAAATATTGGAGACTGGGGAGTGGCTCAGCAGGAAACAGCACTTGTTCCACAAGCATGAGGACCTGAGTTCGATCCCTACGACCTATATCAAGAGCCAGGCCCACGTGGTGCAAGCCCATAAGCCCATTTCTGAAGGGAGGTGGAGAAAGGATGGTTGGGACTCACTGGTCAACCAGTCTAACGGAAAAACAGTGTGAGCTCCAGGTTCAGTGAGAGAGCATGCATGAAGAAAATAAGGAAAAAGATGGAGAGAGGAGGCACCTGCTTCATGTGTGTGTACAGGACATGTACATCTACACACATGCATCAACTACACACACACATGACCAAATATTGATTTCACAATGAGAAGGCAAGCAAGCCTCCTCTTGGATCATCTGTGGCCCACTCTAAGCCTGGGGTGACATCAGAAGGTAGGCTGTGCTGTGCTATGTCATGCTATGCATAAGGGACACCATCTCTAATAGATATTGAATCCTGAGTTCTTTTGAAGAAATAAAACAAGACACACTAAGTTTCACAGTAGAAATTGCTAGTTAGTTACGTGTTTACCAATTATTACAAGTGATAAGTTTTTCTTGCTACTTTGTATTTCCAATTTTGATATTATGGGACTTCTGAGCCTGTTAACCATTCATTCTTTATCTGTCCTAGTGAGGAGGCTAATATAGCCTACCTGACACCTTCAGATTCCAAGACACTTGCTTAGCCAGCTTGTTGGGACCCAAGGAAAGGGGATCTGTGTACTGGTCAGTACACATGCATATTGTAGGAGCTAGTGGAGACATGAGCGACTGTTTCTCAAGATATGACTGGACAGCTGGCCAGTGTCAAAGCTGGACCAGAAGTCAGGGCTGTCTGAGTCCCACCCAGTGAATGCTCTGTTCACTGCTCTGGCTGCTTCCTGATTGTCCTCTGTATAAAGGTCACAGCACCAGTGCTGGGAAGTCTGGGTCATGGTGATGACATAAGGAGGGGTTAGGTGAGGTAGAACCAGATGTGCTGTGACCACTGTCACCAGGCAGATGAGGTGATAGATGGCTTTTCATTGTTACCTTAATTTAGTTGTTGGATATCAATGAACAATATTCTTCTGGTGTGAGATTTTTATAGGTAGCAAGAATAATAAAAATAAAAAAGTCTTACTATTTTCCAAGTTTAGTTCTAGTTGTTGTAAAATATATTAGTTCATTAAACTCACAACCACTCTCTGAAAGCTCCTTTTTCATGTGTGTGTGCGTGTGTGTATCTATATGCCTATATTAATGTATGTGTGTGTTGCATGTGCACATGTGTTGCCTAGAGAACAATCTTGGGTGTTGTCCCTCTCCTTTGAAACAGGGTCTCTCATTGGCTTGAAACTCACCAGTAGGATAAATGGATGGATAGTGAGCACCAGAGATCTTCCTCTTTCTACCTCCCCAGTGCTGGGATTACAGGCACACACCACCATATCCAGAATTACACCTCAGTATGGTGACTTAGGGTCCTTGTGCTTGGGAGACAAACACTTTATAGACTGAGCTATCTCCCTAGCCTCTTATTAGTTACTTTATAAATGACCTTACTTACTGGCTCCATCACCGGGCCTCAGGAAGGTGACATTGCCCGAGGTGAAAGTAAGAGCAGAGACTTCACGTAGCCATCAGAAAATGGTTTGTTCAAAGGGCACAGCCGTAGGGAGAACTATGTGTTTAAAGATGGAACGTGGTTCCAATGACACATGGTGTTGTCCCCGGCTGGTTGGGAGACAAGGCAGATGGACGCAGCTACATTCAGCTGGCAATGGACGCCCCTGCCGAGCATCCTGGGGTTGGAGCTGGGTCACCCACCTGTCAGCCTGCGTGGAGAGGCTGAGCACCACCTTGGCAGCACTGCTCCCGCTTAGGCTGCCACCCCAGAAGTCCGAGGCTCGGCCCCGGCTGCATTCCCGGATGAGCTCCTGGATAGAACGAGGCTGGACAGTGGGGGCCGTGCTCAGGGAGGGTCCCTGCTCCAGGGTCTGCTCCTGGGATGCGCCTTCACACTCGAGGTCCCCAAGGAGCCCAGAGCTCCCAGGTATCTTCTGGGGCTGGCGGATGGTCAGAGGGGGTTGCGAGGTGCTGTCACTGAAGTGGGTGTGCTCTAATGTGCCCACGTACTCACACACCCTAGGAAGAGTCACAGACAAGCAGCAGGTCAACCCTGCAGCCCCGCCCCGCCAGATCCCTGCATCCCAAAGTGCAAATTCAGCCAGATCTGCAGTCTGCTCTAATTTTCCTCTCACGATAGCCAGCCCTTCCCCATGTCTTCACTATATATTCTTCTATACATCACTTTTCAGTTGGACCATACAGCCTTGACATGAGTGAGGGAATCCTGAGAGTCTCTCAATGGTCACCTACGCTTGGACAAAGCTGGGTAGTGGAGCCCTGCCCACCCACTTCGAAGCAGTGCAGCTTACTGCTGAATTCTGCTATTTCAGACAGTTCCCGCTTTCTTTCTATACATCAGTCCTTACCGTGGGATTCCAAGAACCGTGTGCACATGGTCCACAGAGCCTCTTGACACAGTGACCATAAGTTCTACCCAGCCATATCCCACTTGGTCCTGATAGCTCAGGGCTGGGGGGAGATGTCCCCTAGCATGCAAAACCCACAGCATGGACAACGGTCAGCTTCCAAAGTGTCTGTTCCTAATTAGACACTAAGCTATGCTGCTTCCTAAGAAGTCCCCCATTCCAGAATAATCCAGTTCTGGGCAAAGGGAATCCTGGATAATCCCCTCTGCTGTTCTATGATGTGGGGATTTCTGATCTCACTCACACTGTTGGGTCCCCCCCCACCACCACCAGCACCAGCTTGTGCCCTTTCTGCTTTGGAGACTTTGAAAAGTACCCACCTGTCACCAGTTCCCTACCACAACCCACTTTGCTCCTGGCTAATTTATCCGGTCCTTTCGCATGTTCCTCTCAAGTTAGTTGACTTTTCTCCCTTGGGTACCTTGGATTCCTTGGAAACTCAACCAACACTCATGGTTATATTTTCTTTGGTATATCAAAGAGAATCTGGATCCAGCTGGTACTCTGGCTACCATCCCACAGCTCCTGCCCAGGGCTGTAAGGCACTTGGTATGGGAGAAACCAGGCACCCAAGCAGTGGCGGAGAGATGGATAAGACACAGCAGGGTGCTAACCTCAAGTCTGCTCCTTCCCTTGCACTGGGTCTGCCCTGAAACCAGTGCTGGGGAGACCCACTTCTTAGATATGATGGATTCTGGGGAGCAATTCATTTTCCTCTCCCAGGCACTGGGGACTATGTAACTGACTGGGATCTTCTTTTCATTTTGATATCACAAGGCTTACAGTCAAATTTCTAAGCTGGTCTTTTGCATGGTATACTATTCTGGTTTTTTTTGTTTGTTTTTGATTTTTTTCAAGACAGGGTCTCACTCTAGCCCAGGCTGACCTGAAACTCACTCAATAGTCCTAAGTGATTATCCTACCTCTGCCTCCTGAGAGCTGTGAGCCACCACACCCCGTGTACAATTCTGGTTTTATTTGTCTAGTTAAATTATAGTAGGCTTCTTTAATGAGGAACTTTATATAACCATCTATACTGTCCAAAATCCTTCCTTAAATCATGAAGACATTGATAAACACCCAGTCACTGTATGTTACATTGCTGACGACTGAACACGTTTTAGACTTGTTTTTGCTTACCTTACATACTTAATAAGCCAGTGTTTCTTCTGTAGTACAATACATTGCATCTCATAACGATGCCAATAGATAAATCACAATTCCCTAAATCCAGTTCTAGGGCCCTTCTTCCCGTCTCTCACTTGGAAAGCATCCAAACTTCTCATTATCTACTTAAGCACTGACAGACCCTTGCGTCTACCCTCGCCACCCCAGGCTTCCCAAGGCAGGGTGGGTGCCTTCTGGGTGCGGATCCCGTCATGCACCTGAACACGTGCGGCCAGCAGTCCGGGTTGTGGCTTCCCATCTCCAGGCCTACGCTGAGGATGGCATCCATGCACAAGACGTGGGCCGTGTGCAGCCACACCCCCTGCACCTTCCCCATCTGCTCCAGTTTCTGCTCCACTTTTAGTTTCACTGTGCCAAAAAGACATTTATTACAATCACAGTCTGAGCGAGGGAGACAGAAAGGGAGAGACAGGATGAAAATGAAATACTGTGTTGTCATGCAAGGGCAGGAGGGAAATGATACACTTTGTTGGCTGCAAGCACTTATTGACTAGGTCTCCATGGTTCATGCAAACTACCCAGTGGACAGACTCCCCTCACCCCCACACAAGGGTGACCCCCAACTCTGTGGCTCTGAAGCCTGATGGATCCTGAGCGGGTAGGTGCAGTTCCTCCCAGCCCACCCATGGGTCTTCATGACACGCAGCAGTGTGGGTGGGCTTCATGTGCTGATTCTAGCTAAACTGTGCAGAGACCCTTCACCCTCCACTGTGTCCTCAGGGTAGGAATATGGAGGGATTCCTGGCAGTCGGCGAGTTCTCTTTGACGTTGCTTAATCTTATGCCTCTATCACGATGGATGTTCATCTCTAAAACTGTGTGTACCTGCTGAGCAGCAGGATAACTTCTTTTAACTGAAAATCGTCATGTCTTTCACTCCCTGGGTCTACATTTGTGTCTGTGAGCATTATACACAATATCTTCTTAAAATAAAAATCATTAGTATAGAGAACTGAGAACAGAAGCAAAAATCAAGTTAGGATGTCAATTATGCTAAATACCACAGCAAGGCCTAATGACAGAGTCATCCAGATCCAGTGCGATAACTGAGTGATGGGCCAGAACCAAGAATTTGGCAAACTAGCTTCCAGGGACTTTGAACCATATTCCTGGAAGATGAGCTTTCAGAACACACTATTTGCCTCATGAATATGATTCTGATTTCACTTTGTATTCATTTATAATTAGAAAACATTAGCTTTGTATGTGTATGTGTTGTAAAGAACTTCAAATGTGAGAATATTTTATATTGTGTTTTTTTTCTTATTATGTTTTTAAGGCAGGGTCTTGCCATGTAGCCCAGGCTATCCTCAAACCTGCAATCTTCCTGGCCTCAGCTTCCCGAGTTCTGAAATCACAGGCATACATGCATGGCTAAATGTAAGGATTTTTGTGCCATTTTCATACACTATTCAAGTGGTTTTTTTTTTGTTGTTGTTGTTTTCAGTTAATACTAGGGATCTGCAAAAGCCATTTTGCTTTCCCCTGGATCTCGAAGTATTCACATATAATCTATTTCTGCAGTGAGCTACTTGACACATCTGAGGTATAGTATGAGCACATCTTTGACTTGAATTTCTCCTTCTGCTTGCTCCTGCCTCCAGTGCTGTTACAAAAGACATTTTCTTTCCATGTGTCTAGATGAGCGTCCATTTCATTGATGATTTTAGCAACCTAAACCCTTTTCTGTGTCCACAAAGCTCAGCTTTTTCTCTGCCAAGAGTGAAGTCTTCCTGAGCTCCCTTTCATGGATTCTGTTTGATTTTCACCTTCAGAACACTAGCCAACTTGCCATCCCCACTACCATCGAGAGACTCTCGAACATGCACCTCTGTGACGGGAGAGGGCCTTCAGATGTGGGCCAGTGGCCTGAGGATGACGCAGGTGCCACCAGCTCAGCCACCCACACTTCCCCCATCTCTGGTGGCCAGGATGACTCTGCTATTGAAGAAGCACCAGGACACTTCAGGTCCCCTACCTAAAACAGATCCAGTCCTGTGACCCAGTGGGACTTGTGACTAGCGATGTTCACCTATAATGCATCACACATAGAATGAGAACCATATGTCCTGGCACTTCATCTGTTACCTTGTGCTAAGGCATCGCTGTGTTCTTGGGCCTCCCGTTCTTCTTTCTCCTCCTGCACACAGGAAGCAGCCGCCATCTGGGCCAGAGCTGAGGCGCAGTTAGCCGCAACCCCTTTGGAGGAAACAAACAGCTACCCCTTAACTGAGTGTGCTCTCCAGCCTGATCCAGGCAGAGCCCCTCTGCAGCGAGGCTTTCCCAGTGAGGTCTGTGGAGAACATGCCCACCATACCTAGTGCACAGCTCAGCCTCGCTGCCTTCCGCAGCCCATCAAGGCTCATGCAGATAGCATCCCGCTCCTTCTGGTTCTGCTCTTTGATGCCCTCGGCCCCCAGAATGAAGGCCAGTCCCTTGGAGCTCCCCGCCATACGACCAGTCAGAGGGGTTGAGAGGGTGTCAATCAAGTTCTTCCAGCAGCCGACCAGAATATAGCGAGCAAATGCCACACCTAGAGAAGGAAAGGACGTAGGTCATTTTCCCAAGATCAAAAGAATGAAAGAAGAGCCTGGAGGTGTCTGTTCATCAAGCTAACAACTCTGACTTGTATGGAATTTTACGACAGGAAATTCAGTTTCATAGATTGAGTTGGATGGTGTTTCACTCTGTGCTGATAAATCACGCATCAGCTCAGTGGGGTGGTGTGAAGTAACTTTTACCAGTAGATGACGGGGTGCCCGTACCAAGTGTGTCCCACCTGGCCTGTGGGCTGCATATCTCCCAAGGTAGCTATGAATGCAGGGTGACACATTTGCAGATATGGCAAAGTCAAAAGGTGCCATCCCCTGGAAGCACCATACAACCCTGTGATTGCTAGCAATGCATGCAATGTTTGCGTAGTCATAAACTCAAGAGCCAAGAGCTTACCTGCCACCATGGAGTCATCCATCCTCCTGCTTTGGGTGAAAGGAGATTCCACAGAAGCGGAGGCCATCAACTGGCCGCCTATGGCACTGCTCTCTAAGCCATCAATATCTATCAATTGAAGCAGAAAGTCAGAGCTGGGGGTAGAGCTCAGGGGGCCAGGACTCAGGCAAAACCTCAGCATGCAAAACACCAACAACCAGCCAAGTCTTCCCCAAGCAAAGCACTCCAGTAAACAACAAACCATATTCATGTCATTTCAACAAAACCCCATTGGATCTATTCTGGGTAGAATGACAGCAACTTTTATGAGAAAATTATCAAATCTGATACAGTTAGTTCATTTTGCTTTCATTGTGAAAGCCTTCTTCTGTTATGCTGTTGGAAGTTTTATGTTTAAAAAATAAAACTAAATTCTGCTATCCTTATCATCAGAAAAATCTTTCACTCAAAATGCTTTGATCTTTAAATACTTTTTTAAAAAATTGAAAACCATGGCATTAAGCCTGGCATGGTTGCATATGCCTTTAATCCACTCAGGATGCAGAGGCAAAGGATTGTCATGATTTTGAGACCACCCTGAGACTACACAGTGAATTCCAAGTCAGCCTGGGCCAGAGCGAGACCCTACCTCAAAAAACAAAAGCAAAAACAAAAAACTCCATGGCGTTATCCTCAAATCACACACGTCCAAGGTATTCTAGTGTGGGTTATATGTTTAAAGATAGTGTCTTGATGTCGAGCCTAGACTGATCTTGATTTTGCCATCCTGCCTCCGCCTCCTGAGTTCTGGGATTAGAGACACGTTCTGCCATGCCCAGGTTAATGTGGAATTTTCTTTCAGAGCTTCTTCCTTACATTAGAACTAAGACAATAAGCTTCTTTCTGTGTCTACAGACATGAATGTGCCTCATCTCAAAGCTAAGTGGTATTTGGTCTGGTCAGTACTTGGATGGCAGAATAAGCTTTTTTTACGGACACTTACGTATTATCAGTGTTAGGTTTAATAATCATTTATTCTGGATGATGCCTTATCATTTTCCAACTGTGTCACTTAACATCTTTTATTTGATTATCCCAACTACTCAAACTAGGTAGTCAGTGTTATCATTTTTCTGGCACTGCTGCCATCGTTTCTCCTGTTGTATGCTGGAACAATCAGACCGTGTTTCCAAACTAACAGCCGCTCAAATTCACTTATCACTTCATATCTGAGATTGGCTACAAAGATTTAAAAAAAAACCCCACCATTTTGTGGAATCCTTATGAAAAGATTATATTTTCCTACCATTTATCTCAAGTTAACGACTTTTCTATGCACATACAAATTAAGCTTACTGTTTCTACTAACAAAGACATGGTTGATTAATGGTGAGGACCGATCAATATGGCTACTGTGAACAGTCTGTTACTCGTTTTACTTCTACTGAATGACTTCTTTTATTAAACTTTGGGGAAGAGATTCATAGGTATTATATTTGGCAGAAACTATAGTAGTCAAAACTTAAAGAATTAAAGTTGGCATGTTTAAGATTCTCAGTCAAATCCAAGGAATCCATAACCTCTAGGCAGTACCTTCCATAGAACTGAAGGGAGTCTGTGAAAACAGACGGGTACCAAGCACTGCACATCACAAGCTAAATGCCTCTTGCACATATGAATGGTGACTTTTCAAATGGCATAAGTGCTGCCATGATTAACAAAATGCAAATTGGCCACTTGTCCCATGATCTCTAAGACCTGGGATCCCTTCTTGCATCTCCCAATTCCATCTTTATTCTGGAAGCAAGATTCCAAATTCCAGACAATGGCCCTGCTCCCTGAGGAAAGACCTCACCACTATGTCTAAACTTTCTACCTGGTTCCTAAAGTGCTTCACCCTAAATTTCCTAGATGGGTTCTATCTGTGAGTAGTCTACCACTTTTATTATTATTTTTTTTGTATACGTGTGTGGTGTGTTTGCACCTATGTATGTGTAATGATATATGTAGGCATACTGTGTGGGGGGTGTATGTGGGGGTTAGAGATCAATGGCGGGTGTCCTCTGTAACCATTTATCCACCTTATATATCCAGAGCTCAAAAATTCCTCTAGGTAGCCAGATTACCCCAGAGAGCCAGCCATCTCTGCTGCTTGAGCACACTGCCACACCCAACATTTACCTGGGCTCCAGGGATTCCAATTTAGGCCTTCACACTTAAACAGCAAGTGCTTGACTGACTGAGCCAACTCTCAGGCCAGACTCTACCACCCTGATAAGAGCCCAAGGACCACGGCAGCTTGACACACCCTTGGGTCGAAAGGTCCAGTCTCCTAGCTAGACTGCCCTGCTTTACGCTGTCCTGCTTCCTGTGTGTGCAGAGCTGCTGAAATCTGTGAGGTAATAGAACCCTCCAGAGAAGGCAGAGGTCATCTGGCAAAAGGCTGTTTCCTACATGCCCCATAAGCTGCTCCATGAGAGGAAAATTCTGATCAGAAATCAGTCTGGATACTCAGAACACAC
>PVHP010014808.1:0-38505 GCA_004024765.1 Zapus hudsonius
CCTTTTCATTAGGTTTCTCCATCTAATCTGTGATGGTTATTACATCTCTCACTTTTATTATTGTGTGAATGAATTAGTCAAGTTGATTTGATGTTTTCCTCTCAGTGTTTATATACATCTGGTATGTCCTTCCCAAAGGATTTTAATAGTATCAGGTTGAAATTAAATGCACCTAACTATTCAGCTAATTAAGTACTACTTAAACTTTACAATCAGGAACCATTTAAATATACATAATCATTTTTATTAGCTTGTCCAGAAAAATTCAAGGAGAAGCTACTATATATCAAATCTTGTGCTAATAAGCCCTGAGGAGTTAACAGATAATTAATAGACATTTGGTAACCTTCACAGAGGTTTATGTATTGTAGGAAATATAGCAAATATGTCAGACATTACAGCAAGTGCGGAATCTAAATTCTAGAAACAAAGGCATATATTCATAAAGACAAATATGATACTCATTTCAAAAGAAGAATGACAACAGATGAAATACCACCAATAAGAGTTGACAAATGTTCAAACTGTATATACTCTGCATGCAAAAAAAACCCAAAAACCCAACTTATGAAATCAGCAATCTGTATGTCCTGACTTAAAGATGTTTTAGCATATGCATATATTAAATAATAAAGCAAGAGGAGAATACAATTATCACGAGAATAGTTTTTCCTTTCTCGGTAAAGCGTTCTGACAGAAAAGGTATCATGGTCATGAGAAGATAAAGATGAATCATTGAGAGTCATTGGTGATGTAACTTGACCTGAGAAAAAAATTGTGAAACCAGCTGGAATAGTTTCAGTAGGAAAACAAGTAATCTACAACACTGTTCTACTGGGACTGATGATGTCACAGAAAATTCACTGAGAGAGGTTTGTCCACGTATTTGTATTATCCAAATATCACCAAGTCATAAGCTTTCCTGGATTTGGTTGAGATAATACGTTCATGCGGTAGAAAGCACATGGCATTGCTTAGGGAGCTTGAACAACTCTGCAACATCCGTGGAACAAAGTACATGCTTCCCTCTTCCTAAGAAGAGACGCTTCGCTTGAGCCCCCTTCTACTTAAATACCCCCACTTCTAGGAGTATCTCTGCTTCTGTTTTCTCACCACGACTTAGTTTTATTGATTCACTCACTCATCCAACCTGAGTCGCTCAGTATGTGTGCTTTTATGTCTGCTTGTCTTGACTGCACTCTAGGCGTTCTTCCATGTTGTCTCTGTACATAGTTCACTTTCTTTGATGTTGAAAATATTCTATTAACATGAATGCATCACGATCTGTTTACTCTGTCTTATGGTGAGGAATGTTTCATTGTTTAGAGGTATAGATTGAAGTTATGTGGAATTGTTTGGCACAATTTTTAGACTTGATATCACTATGTAACTCAGGTTGGCTTTAAAATTATGATGTACTTGTTTCAATACGTGTGTTTTACAGGCATGCACCACCATTCCTGTCTATATTAACCATTTGTGAACTGTCACAAAGCAATAAAATGTTCTATTATGTTTCCTAAAAATCCTTCAGTTTGGGCTATTATATTGCTTTGCAGGCAAGCAACTTTAGCTGCTAAGACATCTCTCCAGCTTTATAAAGTTTATTTATATTCTCACCCTCTTGGCAGTATTTTTCACAGAGCAGAATTTTAAATGGTAATGTTATAAGAGAAAAACATGCTATCTCAAATTCATGTGTTCAGTGCCATGTGTGAGGGAGAGTCCCACGCATGAAGTAAGAGATTGTGGCAATGATTTTTTTGGTGTGCATATATGTATATCACACCATCACATTGTGCATATTGAATATATACCTTTTTCAACTTTCCTGTGCGTTCACACCATTGACTGAAATGATTATTGATATAGTTGGAATAATATTGAGAAAATTTGCTGTTTTCTATTCATTACCCTTGTTCCTTGTTCCTGTTTTTTATTTTCAACTTCTCTCACTTTTTGGAGTGGTTTGAGCAGTTTCTACTATTAATAAATTATAAAGTTTTCTTTTTTAGAATACAGCTATGTGCCTCTTATTACTCTTCAAAATGATCGCTCTAGTATATATGATAAGAACTTACAACTCCTTCAGCTTACATTAAAATAAAGGTGCATGTTAAAAGTACATGTTAAAAGGTACATGCTAAAATAAAGGTATATGTTAAAATAAGGTACATGTACTACTTGTGAAATGGAATTGTGAAATGGAATTTCACAAGCAGTACATGTACCTTACAATACCAAAATGATCTAACTCTTTTATTCCCCTTAGCCATGGTGCCACTCCTATCATTTGATTCAGTTAAATAAAATCTACATTGTTTACTTCTGGGATCTTACATGTCCCCAACAGCCCATATGTTCCAGATTTGGTCAATAGCTTTTGGTGTTGGGAGGTGTTGGGAATTTTAGATAGTAAGAGCAAGAAGAAGGAGTTAGGTTATTGGAAGTATACCCCTAAATGGTATATTGAAGGGCAGAGTCTTCTCTTTCTCTTTGTTTCCATCACCTCAGATGAAGTGAGTCGTTTCGTCAGTACTATTATGGATTCTGGGTCTTCACAGGCTCAAAGGCAACAAGGCCAAGTGACAGTTTCTCTCTGCAAGCCTTCATTTCTTATTTGCTTTCAGAAGGATAGTATCACAAAATAAATTGGATGTGGCTCATATATCTGCTATTTCATGTATAGATAGATAGATAGATATATAGATAGATAGATAGATAGATAGATAGATAGATAGATAGATAGATAGATGTGATAGCACACACCTTTAATCTGAGCACTTGGGAGGCAGAGGTAGGAAGATCACCATGAGTTCTAGACCACTCTGAGACTACATAAGTCATCCTGGGCTAGAGTGAGACCCTACCTCAAAAAAGAAAACAAATATGTATATTATTTATTTATGTGTATCCATGAACATGTGTGCATGTGTACATATGGGCACACCAGGGCTTTTTCTGGTTCAAATGAATACCACACAAGTGTATTACTTTTTGCCTCTGGATTTATATGGGTGCTAGAAAATCAAACCTACATAGCCAGGCTTTGCAAGCAGGCATGGCTAACTCCTGAGCAATGCCCCATCCCATTTTTTTTATTTCTTGATATGGCTAGAGGTAGTCTTTCTTTCCTTTCAGCCATCCTGCTTCATGTTCTCCAAGTTTCCTGAGTGTGTGGTTAATATTTCACATTGACATGGAAAATCACTTAGTCATCGCTGCTTTTAACATCTGATATCCGCCTTGCTTTTCTTCTTTGTAGAATCCCCATTGGGAACTGATACACCTTTTGTAGCTTCCCACCACATTTGGCTGTCTCTTCTGATTCCTTTCCCAGTAGCCTTGCTTTCTGATTCGAATGGTTCTACTGACATACACTCCATTCCTCTTTCTATTGCTCTCTTCTCAAGGATCACAACACCACATTGTCTGAAACCAGCTACCACATATAATTTTCCCAGTTACAGAGTAATTTATGGCATGAGAGTTATGTTCAATATCAGTTATTCCAGTAGTTTCCAATAGAACGGCTTTCATAAGAATTTTCTCGATTTGTGGGCAGAGAATGATGATGGATGAGGAGCAGCCTAGCCAGGACTCTCTCCATAAAGGTTTGATTTTCCAGCTGGGATCCAAACCCCGGACCCCAGCCGGCCCTGAACCCAAGCCCACCCTGTCACCAACTCTGGCACTAGCCGGGACAGGGTTCCCCAGCGGCTTTCTGCTGAACAGAGAGCCTCCCTTCCCCCACCCCAAGCTCCCACAATCGCCATTGTCTCCTCGCAGGCACTTCCTGAGCCCTGCCAGCTGAGCACCTCTCCCTCCCAGGGGCCCCCTCCCTCCAGCGCCTGATCCTTGGACCCCCCCCCACACACACACAGGCTGACCTAGCTCGCTTCCAGAAGCCCACTCAGGACTGCAGCTGCAGGGGGGCCAGGCCTCTGGCAGATACCTGGGAATGGCTGCCACTGCTGGGAGGGCAGAGGCCAGTTTAGGCAGGGACCACATGCCACTGCAGGGAGGGCACAGGTGACTTCGGCAGGCATTAGGACCATGTGCCACTGAAGGGAGGACACAGCAAAGCGGGCTGAACAGCACTCCCCAAGGTGCCTGAGTCCCACTCCCCTACCTGGACATGGGCAGAAACCAACAAAAAAACCCCACAGAAATCAAAGATGGAACTCTCCAACTCAGGGCCCCTAGTCCCATTATGGAACAGGAAAGTGGCAAGGAATGAGAGACAACAAAAATACAATCCCAAAGAGAGAATAATATGACTCCTGACCACAACTGCAGTGCAAACATGAAGCAGTTAATGCCTGACATGGAAACTATGAAAAAAGAGATGAATGAGATGAAGCTCATCAACTCAAGCATAGACTCCAGACTGAATTTAATGGAGATAAATATGAATGAATTCAGAAACACATTAAGTGAATTGAAGATGAACCAACTTCAGGAGGAGCTAGACAATCAATTAATTAAATTTGATGGCGACTTAAGAAAACTTAAAAATGATTTTCAGGAATCCCTAGCAAAACCAAAAATAGACTGGAAATTAGATCTCACCAAAGACTTGGAGTCTACTAACAAAATTATAGCAGAAACCAAAAATGAAATGGAGTTGTTAAAAACCTCCCTAGAATCAACCAGTCCCAGAGTCGACAATCTGGAGGAAAGACTCTCAGACATTGAGGAAAAGACAGAAGGAATTAATAAGGATGTCATGGGATTCAACAAATTCAAGAAATCAAGTGAGCATAATTTGAGGGATCTATGGGATACCATAAAGTGGTCCAATATTAGAATCATGGGGATCCCATAGGGAGAAGAAGCCCAGGCTGAGGGCATAGAAAACATTTTCAACAGAATTATTCAAGAAAACTTCCCCTATCTAACAAGAGAAAGCCCACTGAACTTTCAAGGGGCCCAGAGGACTCTAAACAGACTTACCTCAGACTTCTCATTATAAACCATGAAGGCAGAAGGGCTTGGAATAATGCTTTTCAGGGCCTAAAGAAGTATGGCTTTCAACCTATACTACTGTACCCCGCAAAGCTATCCCTCATAATAGATGGAGAAATGAAAGTGTTCCATGAAGTAAACCAGCTCTTCGACTATTTGAAAACAAAGCCAAAATTTCAGAAGATCCTACAAGAGATCATTGGAACAGACAGAAAAAACTAACCCGAGGAGCACAAGACAAAAGGAAATAATTAATATCAGAGCTGAGATTAATGAATTGGAAATAAAGAAAACGATTAAAAAATAGATAAATCAAAGAATTGGTTCTTTGAAAAAGTTAATAAGATCGACAAACCCCTGGCCAATCTAATCAAATGAAGAAATGAGAAAGCCCAAATCAACAAAATCAGAAAGGACAATGGTGAGATCACAACAGATCCCAAAGACATTGGAAAAATCATCAGGTCATACTTCCAAAACCTCTACTCCACAAAATTAGAGAACCTGGAATAAATGAATAAGTTATCGGACACCTACCAACTGCCAAAGCTTAACCCAGAGCAGATTAAAGCACTAAATAAACCTGTCACACCCACAGAGATTGAAGATGTAATCAAAAAACTTCCCAAAAGGAAAAGCCCAGGACCAGATGGTTTCTCAGATGAATTCTACCAAGCCTTCATCACAGAGCTGAAACCAGTCTTTCTGAAACTTGTTAGAAACATAGAAAAAGAGGGAAGGCTTCCAAACACCTTCTATGAAGCTACCATTGCCTTAATCGCCAAACCAGGCAAGGATGCAACAAGAAAAGAGAACTACAGACCCATATCTCTGATGAACTTAGATGCAGAAATCCTGAACAAAGTCCTAGCAAACTGGATACAATGCTACATCAAAAATATTATCCACCCTGACCAAGTTGGCTTTATCCCAGAGATGCAGGGATGGTTCAACATAACCAAGTCGATAAATATAATACATCACATTAATTGGCTCAAACACAAAAACCACATGGTTATCTCAATAGATGCGGTGAAGGCCTTTTACAGAATTCAACACCACTTCATGTTCAAAGCTCTGGAAAGAATAGGCATAGATGGCCTATACCTCAATTTAATAAAGACAATTTACAAAACTCCTAAAGCACAAATCATTCTCAATGGGGACTGACTCAAGGAGTTCCCACTCAATTCAGGAACAAGACAGGGGTGTCCACTCTCACTATTGCTCTTTAACATAGTGCTTGAAGTTCTAGCCCAAGCAATAAGACAGGAGAAGGGCATAATAGGGAAATAAATCGGAAAGGAGGAAATTAAACTATCCCTCTTTGCAGATGACATGATCCTTTATATATCAGACCCAAAGAATAGTATCAGTAACTTCTTGCAGGTGATTAATGCCTTCAGCAATGTGGCAGGGTACAAAATTAACACACAAAAATTAGTAGCCTTTCTATATGCAGAAGACAGACAGAAAAAGACATCAGAGAGACTGTCCCATTTTCTATAGCCTCAAAGAAAATCAAATACCAAAAGAAATTTACAGATTCAATGCCATGCCGATAAAATCCCAACCGCTTTCTTCACAGACATAGAAAAAAGAATCTCTAAATTTATTTGGAAGGGCCAAAGACCTCAGATATCTAAAACTATTCTAAGTAAAAAAAAAAAAACCTACTCAGGGGGTATCACCATCCCTGACTTCAAAACACAATACAAAGCCATAGTAACTAAAACAGCATGGTACTGGGATAAAAACAGACAGATGGAACAGAACTGAAGACCCAGCTTTGAATGGAAGTAACTTTAGTTATCATCTGGTCTTTGACAAGGGGGCCAACAATGTATGCTGGGCCAAAGATAGCATCTTCAACAAATGGTGCTGGACGAATTGGATAAACACGTGTAAAAAAATGAAAATAGACCCACTCCTTTCACCGTGCACAAATGTCAACTCCAAATGAATCAGAGACCTTAAAATAAATCCGGTAACACTGAACACCCTGGAAGAAAAAATAGGAGGAACTCTACATGAAATAGGAGTAGGAAAAAACTTCCTGAGCAAAACTCTAGCAGCCCAGGAAATACAACAAACACTTAACCAATGGGACCTGATCAGCCTCAAAAGCTTCTGTACAGACAAACAAACCATACTCAGAGCCAATAGACCCCCTTCAAATTGGGAGATGATTTTCGCCAGCTACAACTCAGACAGAGGCCTAATTACAAGAACCTACAGAAAACTCAAAAAAATTAATAACAAAAACCCAAAATGCCCCCTCACAAAATGGGGTACTGATCTCAACAGAGAATTCACGGAGGAGGAAACACAAATGGCCTTGACTCATCTAAGAAAGTGCTCAGCATCCTTAAGCATCAGGGAAATGCAAATCAAAACCACAATGAGATACCACCTCACCCCTGTCAGAATGGCAATCATAAAAAAAACCAACAACAATCGTTGCTGGCGAGGATGCAGGGAAAGAGGAACCCTCATTCACTGCTGGTGGGATTGCAAACTTGTTCAACCACTATGGAAAGCAGTGTGGAGACTCCTAGACAGAATGGACATAGAACTACCAATGGACCCAGCTATCCCTCTACTAGGCATCTACCCGCAGGATGCCACATCTCGATGCAGAAAATTTTGTACAACTATGTTTATAGTAGCTCAATTCATAATAGCCAAGAATTGGAATCAACCCAAATGCCCATCCATGGAGGAATGGACAGAGAAACTGTGGTATATTTACACGATAGAATTCTACTCAGCTGAAAGGAAAAATGACATATCGAAATTTAGGAAAAAATGGTCTGACTTCGAGCAAATCTTACTAAGCAAACACTCAAAAGAACAGAGAATTGAACGCCGCATACTCTCCCTCATATGGGGTCCTTAACCAGGATAACTGTTTTCTCTATGCAGACTAGTAGAAAGAAGGTTATGAATGAGGTTTAAGGGAAGGGGGGGAATGGCTTAAGCATGAGGCTAAACTAAATTAGGTTCAAAAACATAAAATCCTCAGGAACATACTGTAACCTACAGAGCAAGTAGTGGGCATCAACTGGCAAGAGGGGCCATGAGTAGTAGGGGAGAATGTCTAAACCTGTGAATAATTGAGCAGTTTGACAACCCCGGGTCCCAGCCACCGGTTCCTTCCCTCACTGAGCTGTTGACCAAAGTGACCCATGAGGTTCCAAAAACAAGATAGAATTCTGTCAAGGCTCTTGAATGCCTTCCCCAGGCCTGAGACAAAATCCTGTTGCTGAAGAAACCATAGAATGCCCTTGATCAGCATCGAGAGACCATTTGAGGTCTGGAATGGTAACCAGCCCCCAGATGGCAGTTAGTGCAGTGCTGGAAGGCACTACACAAGCTGCCAGGGGAAGCAGATCAAAGACAGATGGAGTAAACAGACCACTGGCATGAAACACAGTCTGTGGCCATGAGTAGGCTGACCACACCTCCTATTAGGAGAGAACAGCAAACCAAGAAAGGAGCACTTGTGCAATGGTGGAGCTTGGGCCTGGGAGGACAATGAACAGCTATTAAATTTGGCCAAATATTCCACTCAGTGAGGGGGAACCCTTGATTGGAACTGGGGATTCAGGGAAATATGCACCGGATCCCGTACTCATGGGCTCCCAAGAAAAGATGCACTATGCGAGCAACTGATGAGGAGACTACTAAAAATAGAATCTAGGTCATCTAGTATGGTGTATATTTGTTAACCTATACTGATCTCACTCTCTAATGGATATTGTGTTTATATTTTTCAGGATGCAGCAAGAGAGCTGTGGCCCAAATAACCCTACCAACTGACTGCAGGCAGAAAGCTGAGATCCTGGCAAGAGATGAACCACAACAGTCATACTGTGGAGGATCCATATGGAACCCTTCAGAGAATGATGGGATGAACAAGGGACCCACAGCCACAGCCATTCAATCAACACAGGATAAGCCAGTGAGACAGAAACCAACGATTTGTGACACAAAAACCCCTAAGCTCACAACATTAAAGCAGCCTTAATACTCACCCACCACGACTCAGGGGACTGAGCGGAAGAGGGGGCGGAAAGATTGTGAGAGCCGTGGTGGGGGAAGAATATCAGAGGCATGGCACCCTTCAGTATCAACACACTTGGGTCAGGAGAACCCGGCTGAAGACTGGGCTATCCATGGTCTCCTACCACAGAGACTGATACAGACGGCCCATGGAGGAGGATATCCAGCTGACTAGGGATGGGGAGGGAGGGCAATGAGGAATTGGGGATAACAACTCATTGTTGGCCCACTGAACAATGTAACTCATTATGGACAATTAAAAAAAAAAGAATTTTCTCACTTAAAGGTCAGATGGTATAAGATGTAGGAGATAGTACGTGATCTTACTGTGCATAACATCTCATCATTATATCTGGAAAGTTGAGCAATATATCAGAATTTCTTGGCACTGTTCACACAGTATGTACACAACCTCCCAAACTTTACATGCATTAATCTGCACAGTAGGACATGTAGAAACAGTGATTGTGTGATAAAATGCTGTGAAACACGATGAGGTTTTGTCTTTATCACAGGCCTTAAAATAGAAAATGGTAAAGCCGGAAGAGACATAACTACAGGTAGACCACCAATGAGAATTCAGCCAAAATAATCCAGTACTACTAAGATTGCATTTGAAAATGTAAGCAGATTTGTGTAGCTAGAGGTAAGTATTTCATCTATGAAGGAGAGAAGCATGATGACCATCTGTGCTCTAATTTTGTGACCTTGGGAATGTTACTTGACCTCAGTTTGTCATACTTGTTTCAATGCTTTAAAAGGCTAGTAAACCTACAATAGATCCTTTAACAGTGTGTATCACAGCAAAAGAAATAGGTAACAAAAACATAAAAGAAATAGGTACATATAGGCATTCAATAGGTAAACCTTAAATTGAAAAATGGTGACTTCAATATTTTCAAGTGGAACAAAAGCTAGCCACAAATTCATTCATAAAGAATACTAAAGAAGCAATTAACTAAGGAAAGTGAAGTTGATTATTCCCATGAAGGAGTGATTGTTTTTTTCCCTTTTCAATGCATTTCTATATTGAGGAATTGAAATGCTTATACATTAAAATGTTTATAGGGTGTTAAAGGTTCAAAATCACAAGTTGCGATATGTGTTTATCCTCATTCAGAGAAATCTATCAGATACCCAATGGTCTCAATATCTGGCGTGGATCATGGAGCTGTGTCATAGCAAGTTGTTTGTTAAAAGTGACTGGTCCTGTGCTCCTCCTCAGAACTCTGGGTTGGTGCTTTTAATATTGTGTTCTGACAAAGATTAGACTCTCAAATATACTTCAGAGCTTAAATGCTGGAGTCCTAACTATGATTTCAGATTAGAAAAAAAAACAGAGGAGTGAAGGAATGGAGAAAAGAAGGGAGGAAGGAATTTACTGAAAGATGAGGAGAATCATTATTCTTTCTGAACTCTGTGATATAACCTTATTTTTACAACAATAATAATCATTACCATTAATGACATAATTTATATAGTTAGTAAGAACTTACATGTATTCTCAAAAATTATATAAGGAAAATTTTTGTCCTCATTTTACATTTGAGGATATTTAGCCTCAGACAACCTAAGTTGCAGAATTGCTGAACTGTAGGATTTAAACAAGCACATCTGATATCAATGTCTCTTGTTTCCTAACTTGCTACATTGCCGCTTTTCATAGTGTGGCTTCAATGGGAATGTGATGCACATTGGCAAGGAAGATTATTTTTTAATTATTTGTTAATTCATTTGCAAGCAGTGAGAGACAGAGAGATAGCGAGGCAGAGAGGGAATGGGTGCACCAGGCCCTCTAGCCACAGCATGCAAACTGCAGATGCATTCACCACTTTGTGCATCTGGCTTTATGTGGGTACTGGGGAATCAAACTCAGGTCATTAGGTTTTGTAGGCAAGCACCTTAAACACTGAGCCATCTCTCCTGCCACAGGAAGAAGTTTTTTAAAATGATATTCTTTTAGTCACTACATATGGGGATTGAAGAATGAAACAGAAGAATACAGAGGGAAAAGGCTGTGCTGGGGTCTAGTCACAATGCTTCAGCTAACTTCCCAGTGAACTGTGAGATCATATGTCTAGATAGATTTGTCTAACACGAGAAGGGATTAAGCCTTGAGTGCACGAAATGTCACTACACGTCCTTCCATCAATAAGATATTGAAGGTTGGCTAATTCTGGATGGAAACTTGAACCTGGGCAAGACTGCCCTCTTCAAAACAATCAATTGCCAAATAGGACTTTCAGCCTGTCATTCAAAAGCATTCCTAGAAGCTTAAAAAAAGTCCTTCAGCCCCAAGAGAAGACCTGGTTGGCTCAGGAAAGCAGTACTGAGAGACATCACCTCAGCACAAAAACAGTGCTTATTTCTAAATATAAAGTCACCAAAAAGAAAACCGATTTGAAAAAACTGGAATTAATTCAAAGCAAATGAGATAAAAACAAATTTAATTTTCTCTCTATAGAGAAGGAAAGAATACTTTGGATGGCATAAACACTGCGAAGGAATTATAACACCTGATTAGTTTAAAAGAAACATTCCCTATAGAGAAAGCTCATTTTAAAAAATGCACTGACGCATTTAAAGTCTTTCTATTACAAAGTAATAAAATGAACACTCCCTAATCTAATCGATTCCCTATACTTTGTTCTTTATGCATCATAAAATTAAACTATGAACTGAAATGTAGCTCAGTGCTTTGTTTTGTGTACACTGAGTGCGTGCCTCACTTGCACAAAGTTCAGTTCCCCAGCACTGAAATAAAACAACAAAAGATTTCAACTAGATACACAAAAAAATACAAATAGCTCTATCCACTTGAAGATCCCTCTAAGATCTTATTTTCGTCTTTAGCCAGGCTAAAGACGTCTTTTAGTCAGGCTTTAGCCTGACTTCCCGTAAAAATCAGTTTCAGGGTGAAACTTGAGTACTAGTATGTATCAGGGACTAAAGTTCCACAGGGCCTGGACTAAAGGCAAAACCAACGCAGACTATTTTAATATCATTCTCTAATCAGTTTATAAAGCTCATTGAATCTGTGCTGACTTAGTGGTGATTCCTGAGGGTGCCAGTGAAGAAAACTAGTCTCTTGGAGAGAAGCAACTCATGTATGATTGTGTATAAAGTGAAGGAAGCGAATAAAGAGGTATCAGACAGCAAAATGAAAATGAACAAAATGAATGAAATGCCGCTTTCCCATTTGGATTGTTAGCAGGTCTGAAAAGCAATGCTCGAAATGGTTTCCATTTTGCTACCAAAATCTAGTGACTATCTTCATACTTTTCACTTGATCTTAGCCAATCATACTTTTCAATTCTAGAAAATCGCCTTGTTTGCTCTGTCCTCGAGTGAATCTAGTGAATCATGAGGACGGTTCACTGTTGTCCTAAGAATAAGCCAATGATGCAAGGAGGATTCCTTATGTTAGAGTCACAAGATTATCTGAGTCACTTGCATGTGATCAGATTCAGGTAAGCTGTGTCCTGGTTTATCTGGGTCATCATGCTTTGTGGCGTTGCCCAGACCTGGTTTGGAACTTGCAGACCTAAGGATACTTGCTTTCAGGCCCGCTCAAACCTGCAGCAATTAGACCTTTTTAAGGTGCTGTCTCATAGTAAAGTCCTAGCCAAGTCCTAGCTCATAGGATGACCTAACTGCTACCCTTTGAGAAATTTCCTTGTAGCCTTTGTATTTCATCCAAATGGGAATCCTTACCTACCACAGAGAGGCCGGTAAATGTTTCTCGAGTGCATTAAACTTATACCAACTCAAACTGCCTCCTCCCCATCCATCTCTCAGTTGACCCCTCACATTCATGTTGAGACTTTTCAAGAAATGTTCTACTCATCTAATTTGGAAAAGAACAACAGTATTCTTCCTTAATGGAATGGTTTCCTGGTCTAATGCTCCTCAGTGTCATGAAAGGGCAGCTGTGCTGGGTCACTCAAGGAATGGCAAAGTAGCCAAGCAGCCAGGCCTGGGTCTTCGGAGAGGGCTGTCCCTCAGGAGGCTTCTCTTCAGTCTGAGTGACGCTCTTCATATTTCTGTCTTCACTTCTGCCTAGACTTACTCTGATCAACATTTCCCCAAATATGACAAAGGGAATATGTGCCATCATCCTGTACACACACACACACACACACACACACACACACACACACACACGCGCGCGCACGCATGCACACACATGCACACACATACATACACACAGACATATGCTCACCTTATGGGTATATCTTTACTTCTGAACCAGAATGTTTCAGGATATTATTTATGAGTTTTACAACAATATATAATATGATGACTATATTAATAATTAATATGAATTAATATATCACTGATCATTCACTAATAATATTATTTTCTAATTTAGTAATTTAACTAGTAATATGTTTCCATTCAGCTAATATTAATATATTGATTACCTTTTTATTTGAGCATGTGTGTGTGTGCATGCTAGCTCATAGGTAGTCCAGAGTCTCTTGACACTACAAACAAACACCAGTTGCTAGGGCCAGTTGTTAAATCTGGATTTATGTACATGCTGGCAAATCAAATCTGGGATGGCAGGCTTGTAATCAAGTGCCTTTAACTGCTGAACTATCTCACCAATACCTAAATTACCTTCTTAATTAAGCCCATTGCCACAGTCAGCTACACGCCTCTGGGATGAACCTCCATACACCAGTTTAGGGGAGGAAAACATTTATTGAAGTTACAGATCAAGGGGAAGTTCCATAATTGATGGACTAGGTGGGCCTCCCTTTCACAGGTCCAAGTAGACAGAGAAACCTATCACCAGTACCTCCAAAAGCAAGCAAGCACACACAAACAGGTAAACTGCAAACTGCAGGAACTCAGGCTCAGATTGCTCTGCATACATATAGACAACTGTTATTGTAGATCCTCCCATCTTGATTATCTTGATCTAGAATATCCCTCACAGACAGGCCCAGAAGTTTGTTTCCAAAGTGATTCTAAATCCCATCAAGTTAACAGATGAACCATTGCAACTGAGATAGAATATCATCCCTCAACAAACACAAAACAACTTCAATCTGTTGGAAAATTAAATTTATCATGCAAGAAGATATTTGTTTTTTAACTTTAATAAGACAAAGACAAAAATTAAAAGATGAAGACTAAGATAAGTAGTAATAAAATAAAATGAGAAACCAGTGATTATTACTAAAGAAAAAAGTTGCCATATTTGGTGAACCATGTCTGTATTCTATATTAGCATCAGAAAGCTAATATAGGAAGATTAAGTTTGAGACTAGTCTGGCCTGCATAAGGAGAACTTGTTTCAAAATAAATCAATTTATTTATTTGCTCTGAATGCTTATAGAGTTATGAAAGTGACTAAATGTATTTGCTAAGCTGCTGGGTTTTAAATCCCAACTTTGTCTCTACTAGCCATGTGTTTTCAGGCTAAAATCTAGCAACACTTTGCCTCAGTATCTGTGATAGTTAAATTTTGTTGTCAACTTGACCTGTTTAATAATCCACAGTAATCTTGGGTGGGTCTCTGAGGTTGTTTACAGGAATGATTAACTAAAGGAGGCAGTCCCTCCTCCAGAGTGAGCTCTACCCCCAGAGAGGATGGCCCTTTCAGTAAGGGCCAGGATATAAGGAAGCTCAAGGGGAAGGCAATCTCTTCTCTTCCTTCCCCCCACCTGTTTTGCTGGTGTGTGTGTGTGTGTGTGTGTGTGTGTGTGTGTGTGTGTGTGTGTGTGTGGTGTTAGTGATGGCTTCTCTCTCTGTATGTTTGGACCTTGGAAAGGGGGTCAGCCTCTTGTGCTATTATGGAACTTCCTCTGATTCTGTAACTTCAATAAATCTTTTCCTCCCATAATTGCATCTGGTTTGGAGGTTCATCCCAGTGGCTTGTGGCTTTGACAGTTTTAGTACCAGAGAGTGTGGTGGTATTGTTGAAAGGAATCTTACCCTGTGGATTTTGGTCTTTTGGAACTTGTGTTCCGGACATGGAGTTGGTACTTACAACTAAAGATGACTTACAGAGCAGTAAGCCAAGTTTTATAGAATATTCTAATAAGAATTTAAAAAATGCTAAGTGCAGGGAGAATTGCATTTGAAGGGTTGGCTTATGAACTTTTTAAGGGGAAGGAGAGACTACAGAGAACTTTATTGGAACTGCATTACTGGAATAAAGGCAGGATGCATTCTACTGCCCATACCCACCGAGTTTGATCAAGACTAAATTTAATTAATGGACTGTTGTGCTTGAATAATGATGTGGAACTAAGAATTTTGAGATTTAAACTTGGAAAATCTCAAAAAAAAAGTTTAAAACTGATGCTGAGACGGATTGCTAAAGGTGCTATTATTGTTAAAGAGACATAACCATGATTGAATATGGCCCAGCACTTTACACTGAAACAATGGAGAGATTCCTAAGGTGTTTCCACCCAGAAAGGACTAAATGATAGATTGCAAACTCTTTTGGAAAGAGGTAGCTGAAAGGAAGGAACATGCTCTTCAAGGTTAAGATTTATTTTGTTTCTGAAGTAACAACATGACTGGATCCTGCATACCTGGTTTTGCTTTTAGAAGCATGAAAAATGCATTCATGGAGTGGGTCATGAAATGTATACAGTTCCAGGAACCACTGCTGTGATGTGATGGAACAGGGTATGAAGTCCATGATCAGCCAGTGAAGCTGTTGGAAAGATGAACCATGGTTTGCAATGGTGACCTGAAGATGTCTGGATATGCGAGCTCAACACACTGAAAGTTTGAAACTTTAGGTTTTTAAATTGAACCTTCTTAGATATTTCATTACCTTTTTGAGTTTAATATTCAAGTGTTGAAAAAGCACTGATGTCTATTATACAAGTCCTTTTGGATTCTGAGATGGACTTTGGATACTACGTAGTCAATTTTTGACCTCTGCATCAATTACCATTTGGGCTCAAAAAGTCTAGCTTTTCTTGATTCCTCCAAAATGCATTATCCTCCATGGCCATAAGGCATGAAGACCCAAGTTTGAGACCCCAACACCCATATGAAATACCCATTGTGGTGTGCATATCTGTGTAATACTGAAGCTTGTAGTCTCTGGGTCTCACTGCTAGCTAGCCTAGCCAAATTCATGAGCTCTAGGTTTTCGAAAGAGACATTGTTTCAACATCAGATGGAGTGCACTTGACGAAATTGCACAACACTAACCTCTGACCTCCACACATATGTACACACACATGCACATATAACTTTACACACTTGAACCCACACACATAGGCACATGCCTACACAATACATTACTTACACATACATACATGCACACACAGTGCACACATGTGATACTTAACATAGGTCAAGTAGAATAGAAAGGGAAAGATAGAATTTGGAGGACTAAATAGCCAAGCACAGCTGACTAAATCAATACATGCTGGCAAGGAGCAGGAGGAAGACAGGGATCCTTGAGATGAACACATTGCTGTTACTAACAGTAGTAAGAGAGTTTGGCGATACAGCAAATTCATTGATCTAGACATCAAATTTCTTTATAGAACTGGGTAAACTTTAGGTAATCTATGCCTGGCGGAATATGAATGTGCTAAACATTCAGGATTTTTTTTTTTTACTTTTCTCAGCATGAAGCTTAATGCCACAAGGTGAGAAAGAACTAAGAAGAATTTAAATCAAATTATTTGAATAAACTAATTTGAAGGTTTGGATTATAGCATTTTTTTTATATATAACAATTTTGGGGATTTATTTTGTTTTCCTAAAGTATCTCATATAACCCTTGAACTGGCTGGCCTTTACCTCACTAGGTAGCAAAATGATGACTTTGAACTTCTGGTCCTTGAAGGAACAATTCCCTCCCAGTGATTCCCAGCCCCCATGCTCACTGAGGAGCCTGAGGAAATGTTTACACATAAGAAGGTCTCTACCTCTGATAAGCCTCTTTGAAAGGAGTCTAACACTGGCCCCAATTAACATTCCTAAATGGCTGTCCAGGACATCTCTGGCCTGGGAAGATTTTACCTGTGAAGTCCATTAGAATATCACACCAAAGATCCATTAAAAACTCCCATCAAGGCTTCCTACAATGGACATGACTTCAGGTCCACAGAGAGGTCCTATCCCCTCACTGCCTTGGAATAAAGCGGTCCCTTTGGGTGAGTCTGGTATACTTTCCCTCTCACTTTCCTTATAGTCCTCTTGCCTCTAACTCCTAAGTGCTGGGACTGCAGATGAGAATCAACACTTCCAGTTTGTTTAACATAATTTATATCACAAAAGTTTATATTTGTATCAAAATAAAAGTGGCTTATAAAATAATATACCACTAAGAAATCATGTTTTAATCTATATTATAGCATAATGAGCTTCCTCTATCATCTCAAAATAATCTTCAGAGTCATTGTAGTTTATTCCTACATTCCTAATTCTGAGATTTCCATTCCAGTCATTTAATTGCTGATAAGAGAGATGCCAGAGCTGAGACTTCACTTCAGATAAATAGCTATAGTGATTACTAAAGTAATATCAGGACACTATGACTGTCTAGACAGAGTCATTGGAGACTCTCCTTTGCTTGCAGTGACAGCATTTAGAGTCTAGACTTATCAGCACATGCTCTTTAATAATAATGTCTCATAATGATTTTCAGATGGGATGGAAGTTGGGCTTTAAAGAAGTTCCAATGATTTCAGACCATTGGACATGTAGCATTTTATCCTTAAAGTTTTCTTCAGAAAAAAAAATTATTAAAAATACCTTCATCCATCATCTTGCTAATATGGTGATGTCAAATGTCACAAGTAGTCTAAATTTCTTGTAAGACATGAATCTTTTGTTATTCTGGGTACTTAGGTTGGCATTGCCAACTGACATAAATCATTCTCGTGTGAAAAACATAATCTAGAATCCAAAACCTGTTGCTGCATGTGAGGAAAACTTTCCAACAATTCTGTGTGCTACCGAATGACACTGTAAGTTATTCATTTAAACTGGTGCATAGTATAGTATGCCACATAGGGAAAATATTGGTAAATATTTTAAATGAATAGCATGAAGAAATTCTTAAATTTTGTGCACACATAATTGAAGTTTAAGCATAACCTCATTATGCTGTTACTTAAAAATTGTCCCATTAGGACATTAAATATTATGTAAATTAGGGTATGATTCAGGTCCATGGATACTCAGGCAAACAATCTGTGCCTAAAATGAACCCCAAGGGTGTGGACGTGCTTCCTAGACATGATTTTTTAAATGAGATTTGTGCTGACTTGAGTGTTTGTTTTTTCCCAGTGAAGTTTAGTGGAATATTTTTATTGGTGTCCACATCTCCACCTATGGGTAAATGGGTAACTCTCATCTGAGAAAGAAAAAACACTCAGGAAAGATTTACAAATAGTCTGATATTATCCTGACATTGCCTGAAACTAGACAACTGTGAATTTCTTCTCTTTCATGGGTGATTCTGAGAGAGTGCTGAAGGGAACTCCCTCCAAGTGGTTATCTAAAGCAGGTGTGACCACAGTAGTGTATTGATGTTGATACATGAACTGTACTGAGCAGTTTGGCCATTTACCTGAAAACAGCTTTATTTTTATTTTTATTTTTTCAAGGTATTCTCACTGGATATAAATTCAGGATTCAGACTTTTTTTCTTGACTCAATTTAAAGACATCTATTGTTTTCTGTCCAGGGCTGTTGCTACTTAGAAGCTTTTTGTCACTCATAGCAGCCCTCCTGTGATCTATTTTCCTCTGCATGCTTTCAAGATTTTCTAATTTCTTCTAAATAGTTTGACAATTGATGTATCATTTCACAATTTCTCGTTTTATCCTGCTCAGGATGAGGTGAGTTCATTGTATATTTTGCATGCTTCGTGTTCTACACAAAATTTGAAAGCTGTTACTAATTTTCTCTCTCTCCTATAGTCTTCCCCACCTTTCTCTCAAGGCTTGTGTTAGTCACGTTTTATTATTGTTACAGATACTTGAGAAACAATTTTCAAGGAGCAAGGATTTATTGTGTCTTATGTTTTCAGAGCATGGCTGGTTCTTCCTGTTGCTAAGGGCTTGTGTTGAGTCAACGCTTCGTGACAGAGGGAGCAGGTGCCAGAGGAGATGTCTCCCTGATGGCAGCCAGAAGGCACAGAGTGGAAGAAGCCAGTGGTGAGATCATACGACTCAAAGGCACATCTCCAGCAATTCAGTTCTTCCAATCAGGCACCACCCTCCACAGTTTCTATCACCTTCTGAAAGTCCATTTAGGAAGCAATTTGTTGTATTCATTTGTTGATTAGAATCGAGTCTGTGTGATTCAGTCACTCCTCAATGATCACATCCACCATCTGGGGACCAAGTCTTCAATACACTTCATAGGTACCCATCATGATCAGTATTAAAACTTCTTATAGATCAATAAGGCCCTCTTTACTCTTTTGAACAATGTGTTATTTTGTAGCTTGGAAAATTTTCTATTGCTCTATCTTCAAATATATGTTGTCTTTCCCTCAATCCCGTTCTTCTATTCTTCTTTCCCTACCTCATTCCCGGCCTCTTTCCCTTTTTCCTCCCTTCTATCTGTCACTCTCCTCATTCTAATTCTATACTTTTCATATCAATAAAATCAAATTGTCATTATTCTTTTAGAGTTTTCTGTTAACTGATGAAATTCCCACTCCAATCATGCACATCTTAATGTGTTTACATTATGACTTTAGTAATTCTTACCTACTAATTCCCATAGTAATAGCTATAGAGCCTGAATTCTGTGATCATTTTTGAAGGTTATTATTTTATCTTCACAAGCATTTAGCTTAGCAATGATAGGATAGTGAGAGATCATGCAGAAACGGAGAAGAAATCCAGGTCCCTGCTTGTCTAGTCCTCATAGCACTGAAAAGTGTTATGTGAGCTGCTGGGGGTAACAGCATGAACAGAGGACCCTGCAAGCCACAAAATCAACAACGAGGGAAAGATGTGCACCCTTGTGCAGTAGTGGCACACTGGTTATGGGGGTAATCAGCTGTTCTCTGATTGGATAGGAGGCCCTCTCAATGGGAGGAAACTCAAACCTGTTACTGAGAACCAAGTCAGAATCCTGTGCCATGGAAGGTCACAGACTCTAGAAGGAATATCTCACTGTTCTTTGGGTAAAGTGAGGATATGTACCTATCAAAATGTCTTTTAAGTATATCGGTTTATTCTCATTGATCCATGCTGTTCTCACTCTGGGTTGTTAGACTCTTCTTTGTACAGGTGGCAGAAAATACCAGGGAAATCCAACATCCAATAGTACGAGATAAAAAAGCTCAACACTAAAGGAGGCTTATAACACACCCTCAAAGGCCCAGGGAACATTGAGGAAGAGGGGGGCAGAAAGATTGTAAAAGCCACAGGCCAAAAGGAGTATCTCCAGGCATTGTCCCTCCTACAGAGAATGACACATTCATGACTCCACAGTGAATACTGATTACCCTGTTGAGGAGGGCCTTTCAGGGAATGGGGGGCCTTTTAGGGGAAAGAGAAGATAAAAGTATAACCTGAGTAGAATACGACCAACATGCAATATGTTCATACAGTAAAGTTCACAATTAATAATAAAAAACCTCTACTATTGGTATCTTCTGATTCTCTATGAATGTTAATAGAAAATAAAATAGACCAAAAAGAAGAAAAAAACTTAATAATTTAAAAATTCAGTGTTGGCTTACTTGTATGCATATTTATGTGAAGAGAAATGAAGTGGATCAGAAACGGAAAAAAAAAAGTAGAAGCTTGAAACATGGTGATGTTAACTTAATCACACAAGTAAGGCAAGAAAGTTTAAAAATTTAAATTATAAAGTGCCAAACTGGGGCTAGGAGGATGGCTCAGTGGTGGAAGGCGCTTATTGGCAAAGCCTGTTAGTCTGGGTTTGCTTCCCCACTACTCATGTGGAGACTGGTGCACAAAGTGGTATATGCATCTGGAGTTCATTGGCAGTGGTAAGAGACCCTGGTAAACCTGTATGAGAACGACCCCACCCCCACACAAGCTCTTTCTCTCTTTCTAAAATAAAAAGAAAGATATGAAAAAGAGAAAGTACCAAATTAGGAATATGAACTGACAACATCAATTTTATTAATGCATGAGTTTTTAAATTTTTATAATATTTTTATTTTATCTATTTGTGAGCAGAGTGAAAGAGAAAATAAATATTGGTGCACCAGGGCCTCTTACCACTGCAAAGGAACTCTAGATGCATTTACCACTTTGTACATTTAATTTTACATGTCTACTCAAGAATCAAACCCAAGCCAGGAGGCTTTGCAAGCAAGCAACTTTAACTGCTGGTATGGATTTTATTAAATGTTTTGTAGTAACAGTCAGAGAAAAATTAAATAGGTGTTTTGGTTTTAAAATTGTGCTAACCATTGTATTATCTCTGATGGATTCTGGCATACATTTCCTATTCTTGCCAAGCAGTTATTATTTGAATATTGATAGCCTTCAACTGGCAATCATAGACAAGGTCTATATCTTACTGAGTTCAATACAAATGGTATGGACCCACTAACATTCAATAATGATTAAAGTAAATGTATTCTTTTTAATTGTTAGTCTTGACGCTTCACACTAGTGATCAGTAGCACGTTTGTGTTTTCTGTAGCACATTTGCATTTTCCTTAGGACTAATAAAAACAATGTTTCCCTCATCTTTCCTTTGACATTCTCCTCTCATCTGGAAGTAAAGAAGTGCAATAATTAAACATTAGACTTTTTAGGCTGACTGAAACAGGTGGATATTTGAAGATCTATGATTTACTCTCCATTTCATTTTCTTTTGAAATCCTTGCTTCACTGGTGAAATGTGAGTAATAAGTTGGCGGGTTGTGTTGCCCAAGTTAGAATGCAAGCAGAGAACTTGGAGTTCTTTGCACATAATGGTCACTCAGTGAGCAGAAGTCTTTGGGTGACTCACTGCTGAGGTTGGGTTCCATGTAGTTATACAGACACACCTGTAAGAAGAAAAATCGAGCATGACTCAGGTGCAAGGAGGCTGAGGAACACAAGATTCACATGATGGAAATGAAGCTGAGTCCTGAACTCCCTAGGGGTACCACACACCCACGTAAGAAAAGAACCTAATGTCAGCTCATACCATCACCTGAATTCATTTCCTAGTACAAAATATCATTTAGAGCTTCATAATATTTGAATATCTATATAAAACAGGAACAAAAGAAAGTAGGGTAAATATTTTTGTAACAGGGTGAACTGGGGGTTAGAATTTAGATAATTCCCAGCTAAAATTCCAATGCATCCCAAAATTTAAGGAGTGCCCATTAAGAATTACAAAGTTAAAGAATTAAAATCATAGACAACCAGATATTAAGGTATAGTGGGAGACTTTATTTAAGGGAACATGGGGAGTTACAGATTTCTCCAGCCACCAGTGTGGAGAGAATATATGGCAGAGGTTTTAGTCAAGATTTATGCATTTTAATTAAACAGGCAAGAAAAGAAAGATAACAAAGAGCTTCCATCATGAGAAAAAGTTCATGTGGGAAAGATCTTGAGTCCCCCTAAGGGCTGGGGTGAGGGGTCTTACCTGGAAAATGAAAGTTCTCCTTCTAGGATGCCATGTAGAAAAAGAAGACCGGCTTTTGTTCTAGGGAAGCTTTTTAAAACTTCCACTAGGTAAGTAAGAGAGACGGCTGATTGGTCTATACCTAACCAATCAGCCTTTGCATGTAGGTTTGGGTGCTGGCTAAAGACACCTCCCACTCAAGGGGAGGGGGTCTATGGAGCTTGTCTGAACTGTCACATTTTGAAGTGATGGCAAGTGCTTGAGTTTTGAAAACTACTTTCAGAGGAGGAAAATCATACAGAGTGGAAAATATTGAAGGACTGTGCTACACAGAGGACTGAGTATTACATTCATGAATAAAGTGCAGGGCACAGTTAATCCCTCTACATTGATAAAAAGGTGTAGAAGAGGGTCAAGATGGAGATTATAAAGCCAGTAAAGGGGGGATGATCTGAGCAAGAACTTCAGGGGCTTTGGTTTGTGCAAGTCTAAAATCTTCCTCTGGGTGGGTGTGGTGGTGCTTTGGCAGGCCAAGGCCAACTCCCTTTGTGGGTACAACCCCAGGTGGGGAGCAGACTGGGACTCACACAGCCCAGCCAGCTGACAGGTTGGTTATCCAGAGGCTCAGGCCTCCCCCACATCCCACACTTGGATGAGGCACTGGCCCACCTAGCCCATTCACAGAGAGCAGGAACTGGGACCCACACAGTAGGAGACTCTGGCCAGGGTGGATCCTTGTGCCTCAGGCTTGACTAGGCAGCCAGGAGTTCTCTGCAGTCAGAGGTAGGACTCTGCCATTAGATCTGTGCTGTCCCTAACCCCCACCCTTAAGCCACCATCACTATTAGCTCCCAGGAACCTTAATTCTGGCCACTTTAATCCAGTCAGAATGGCAATCATTAAAAAAAATCTAACAAAAATAGATGCTAGAGAGGATGGGGGTTGGAAGGAACCCTCATTCACTGCTGGTGGGATTGAAACTCATACAATCACTATGGAAAGCAGTGTGGAGGCTCCTGGAAAGGATGCATATAGAGCTACCAACAGACCCAGCTATCACTAGGCATCTGCCCTCAGGGCTCCTCTCTCCAATACAGAGACATCTGCTCAACCATGTTTCTAGCAGCTCAATTCACAACAGCTAAGATTTGGAATCAACCCAGATGCCCATTGCTGGATGGATGGATATAAAAGTTGTGGCACATAATGAATTCCAGGTCAGCCTGGCCTAGAGTGAGAAAGAAAGAAACTGAGGAGGACATAAGAAGATAGAAAGACCTCCCATGCTCCTGGATAGTAGAATTAATATTGTGAATATTACAATTCTACCAAAAGCAATATACAGATTCAATGGAGTACCAATAAATATCCCAGCATCACTATTTTCAGAAATAGAAAAAGATAATCTTAAAATTCATTTGAAATGGCAAAAGACCTCAGATATCCAAAAATATCCTCAGCAAAAGAAACACCTCAGGTAGTATTGCCATCTAACTAATCTGAAGTTATTCTACAAATCCATAGTAACAAAAACTGGACTCTTCCCTCCTCCATGCAGTTTGGGCTGATAGGTAGCCTCCCACTGGCAGGACCCCTGCCTCTCCCCACTGCCTCCTCCAGGCTGCTGGCAGACACTTCACAAGGCTCTGGAGGAATATACTTAGAGGCTGCAGGTCCAGAGGTTCAGACAACAGCTACTATGGAAACTGCAATAGCAAAAAAAAAAATTCTACTCCAGTTCCAGATGCTGTGGGAAATCACCTCAGCCAAGGATGGGAGTGAAGTCGTGCTAGCCATAGTTCCTCATCCAGAAATGGATGGGAAGACTCCAATGCAAAAAAAAAAAATACAACACAGCAAGCTAAAAGCCCCCCACCAAGACCCCCTAGTGCCACAATGAAAGTTACTACTGAAAATGTCGAGGAGACAACAGAAGTATAACCCCAAAATGAGAGTTTAATAACATTAGGTCATAACTGCAATGATACCCTGACCAAGATATTGGCTGAGCTGGAAATTGTCAAAAAAGACATAAATGAAATGAAACATGGCACACAAGCCTCACCATCAGACTCAACTTAATTGAGAAAAATCAGAGCAACTTCAAAAGTGCATTACGTGAATTGAGGGTAAACCAACTATGCAAGGAGCTAGACAACTTGCTGATTAACTTTCATGAGGACATAACCAAATTCAAGAACAAATTCTAGGAAACATTAAAAAAACTAGACTGGAAACTAGAATTCAGTTCATAGTCTCCAGAGAAATGAAAACTATGAGCAAAAATATAATAGAAATCAAAAATCAAACAGAGACTTTTAAAAGTCTCTTTTGAATTCCTCAATCCCAGAGTTAATAACCTGGAGGACAGATTCTCAGACTTCAAAGATAAAACAGAAGAAATTAATAGGGATTCAAAAAACTTCAATTAATTAAAAAAATCATGTGAACAAAATATGAGGGACCTGTGGGATACCCTAAAGATACCAAATATCAGGATCATGGGGATTCCAAAGGGAGAAGAAACCCAGGCCAAAGGCATAGAGAACATATTCAACAAAATTATTAAAGAAAATTTTCCTAATCTTACAAGAGAAAGGCCGGTCCAGATACAAGAGGTCCATGGAACTCCAAACAGACAGGACCAAAGAAGTAACTCTCCAAAACATATCTTAGTTAAAATACTAAACACAGAAAGCAAACAGAGTGTTCAAGGCAGTGAGAGAGAAACAACTCTTCATGTATAACTAAAGGCAACCCCATCAGGCTAACCTCAGACTTCTCATTGGAAACCATGAAGTCCAGAAAAGCCTGAAACAACATTCTACAAGACCTAAAAAATATGGCTTCTAACCCAGACTACTGTACCAGGCAAAGGTATCCCTCAAAATAGATGGAGAAATGAAAATGTTCCATGATAAAAGCCAGCTTTCTGATTATATGAACACAAAACCAATCTTGTGAGGATACTGCAGGAGATACTCCACATAATAGAGGCTAAGAATGGATTTTTTTTTTTTTGCCCAGGCTCTTCCTGGGCATGTTGCTAAGATGTAAGGGGATCAAGGCACTCCAGAAGGAAGCAGTGCCAGACTGGAGAGGTTCTTAATCCGTTAGGTCTGTCAGAAAGAGTAGGAACTGCTGGATCTTGAAAGAGCCAACATTAAGAAGTTGTCTATTTGAGGCGTGAGAGATGAAATCAAGGAGCTGGGTTTTAAAGTTTGGCTGTAGTAGGGGTGAGAAGAATAACCTTGTGTGGACCTCAACATTTAGATTTTAGGGAAGAGGGAGTATTGGAAGAAATTTATACCAAATTGCCAAAGTTGAGAGAGGGAACTGGGGCCTTGAGGACAAGTGTGGAAAGATTCGGGTCAGCAGTCTTCCAGAGTTCAGTTTTGAGAAAAGAGAGAAAATCTTAGGCAAGGGAGAGGGGCCACAACAATACCCATTTTTATCCTGTAGGAGGCAAGGCAAACTCTGACTGGGGAGGGGTTAAGGAGGAACTTGGCAACATTGTATGGGGTCTCTCTTTCCTAAGTTTTTATATTTTCCCTTTTTTTGAGGACACCCCAACTGCTGTTAAGGAATGGGACAAAGAAGTCTCTCTTATCTTTTTTCCTGCTGAATAGGACATGAAGTTATGGCAGTTGGGGGTGTCTCTCAGAGAGGGAGGGGTCCCTACCTAAGGCCCAAGAGAGAGACCCCCCTCAGTCATACATCACATTGCCAAGATTTTGTCCTGTCCAACACTGTGAGGCAGGAAGTGGGGTATCTACCCCAGAAGTGGGGAGTGTTCCATATAGGGTCTGAGTGGTCCAGTGTAGATAGTGTTGGATTGCTGTCCATCATGGAAAACTCAAGATCCATCTCAAAAAATTGTTTATCGAATGGCATCATAGCATCTGATATGGTCTGACATGTTTCCTGTATGGCTTGTAAATCATATGACATATATTAACAGAGTTATTAAGAGGATATATAGCATTTAATCTTAATAACAGCACAAGTGTCACCTTGGGTAGCTATGAGGGCATTTAGAGCCCTGTGATTTTTATGATCATGTTTTTCATCATTTGAATTTTAGAATTAAGGGGTATTTTTCCAATGGAGGGAATAAAACAGACTAGATGATGATATCATTGGAAAATACTCTTAGTCTGCCTGTACTTAAAAACTTGTAAATTAGTTGAACACGTTAGGGTGTTTATCTTATTTCCCTGTATCTAGGAAATTTTTGAAATATATCCTTCTATCTTTCCTGGGGTGAGCCAGGAAATTGGTGTCACAAAACCCTTTTAGTGCCAGTGGGAACTGTCCAGTATATATTTTATTTTAGATCCCATCCTGTTAGAAATCATTTTGGTGGTTGGAGGCTTATGACATTTAGTCATAGGATTAGAACTATTAAGAGTAGAAGCCAACTTGTTTTAGAGCCTTGTTTGGTTTTTTTATTTTTGATATTTGTTGTTACCATATATCCTTGGTTATAAATTTCTCTCTGAGTGTTTAAGACCTTGTATAAAGCCAATATTTAAATAAGTATGTCTTTTTGGGTGTCACTGATGGCTCTCCAAGGAGGATTTGGGATTTGGGAGAAGCACTGTGGCTTCCTCAGCATTATTACTGTCAGTGAGGATGAGTCCAGGTCGTGCTGACCTTGGCTTTCCCTTCGTTGGGAAGCTGTCAGGACTGTCAGTTCCAAGTTGGCTCTCCTGTTTTCAATTGTACACTGGTTTGTTTCTGTATCTCCTTGTCTTCCTTGTTCAGAAAAACAGGTGACACTCAGAGGGTCAGTGCAAAAATACCTCAGGGTTGTCCCCTTCACCTCTTGTGGCCTTGTGACATGGGAGCAGAGGCCAAAATATTAGCCTATTTTGCTCCATGGCTCCAGTTGGATTTGGGCTTTATACAGGTAGACCACACAAAAAGGAACTTGTATTAACCCTGTAGGATAGATATATCCACATTGACATCTATAATTGACTAGTAAAACGTATCTAACTAAAGAATGACATAAACTTTAGTCTACCTTGTCTAACCTTGAGTTTATTTATTTGGAACAGTTTAGGCCATAACTGAAGTATGAAATTAAGCTTATTTTAATTTTTTAAATATATCTCATGACTATCAATACAGACAAAACATATCTTTAGTTTTTAAAGCATTTTTAACAATAAGTCCAAATAATATTCATCTAACCTGGAAGTTATCAGATCAGGAACAGTCAAGCAAGGCAGCATCTATGTTTGAAAACATACAAATTTCCCAGGAGAGTTTGGAAATTCAAATTATAGAGGCTGAAATAATTTTCCTCAGATGTAGATCATTGTCTGAACTTGAAGGTTGGACCCTTGAGTAGGGAATATGTCTTAAAAGAGTTAGTTTATTTAGAGGGAATAGACTTGAAGTATCCAACATAAGACAACTGTTAAAGTATAATCCTAGATAAAGACTCTGGGATTACCCACAATAGAGCAGAGTCTGGTCATTGTCAAATCAGAACAGCTGAGTTCTAATATAATCCTTGGTGAATCTGTGTTTTTTTTTGAAAGAGAAAACATTTGACAACCAATGTTGTTAGTTTAACTTCAGACATTAATTAACCTGATATATAGTAGAGATCTTTATAAACATAAGACAATTTTATGTTTTAGCCATGACAGAAATTTTATAAAACCTTAATTAAGTTATCTCAATATATTTTAACTAACAGGAGGATAGAAGCCACAATGGCTAAAATTAAACCTTTAAGTTATATAAGTCTGATGATGACTATTTGATAGCATTACATGAATAAAAAAATACATTTTTAAAAATTTTTTTATTGTCCATAATGAGTTACATTATTTAGTGGGCCAATAATGAGTTGTTAACCCCCATTCCCCAATGCCCCCTCCCCATCCCCAATCAGCTGGATATCCTCCTCCGTGGGCCATCTGGATCAGTCCTTGTGGCAGGGGACCATGGATAGCCTATTTAACCCTACAATTTTTTTTAGATATGAGAACCTTATTTTAGAAAATTAACATTAGTAAGCAACTCTTATCTTAAAAACTCAGTTTTCCCAACAATTAACACATTGACAAAGAAATATAGTTTGCTTGGATGAGTATCTTAAGAGTCCTGTTTGTATAGTTCTTAACCCATGAACAATTTAGTATTCATGAGCTGTTGATGAGTAGTCTTAATCACTTGACTTTCTTAAGAATAGCTCTATATTCTAGGCAAGCCTAATGGTTGAACCTGTTTAAGTATCCTTTTTCCTTAAACCATGGACTGATTAATATAGCTAGGGCTAGAGAATTAGGAGTTACTGAGCCAAAAACTGTAACTGGAGTGGTCAGGTCCAGTGACAGCAGTGGTCAGTTTAGATAGTTTTATAAGCAAAAGAATAGTTGTACTCTATTTTATAAAAGTTAGGTTAGAGAATTATTTGGTATTTAAAATTGACTTGTTTTAAAGCTTGTTGTGATGTCTTTTTGACAAAACCCAAAATTAATTTTCTTATTAAAAGAGACCAAGCAAATACCTTTGGAAATCATTATATCTAGAATAGAAATTTATAATTGGAGTCTTTACCAAAATTTGGGAGTAGATCTTTTTCTTCCTGAGAATGCCAAATGAGTATAACCATTGATAAATATCTTTAACCGTTGAACAACCTGATCCTTAACATAGACTTATATGTAAAACACTTTTGAGAGTATTTTTCCTCTTTTTTACTTATAAGCAAGCATAAAACATAGCATTACAGTAGTTAATGTCTCGAATCATTGAGAAATAGATGTAAAAATCTTATGTCTTTTTTATTGACTCAGTTTACCCATATAATCATGGACTTTTGCACCATAAAGAAGATAAATTTCTTTGTGTTATGATTTTTCCTTATATTTGTCATTAACCAGAGGGCCAGTCTGCTTTATGAGGAAGCATTGGGAAATATGCCTGTTTTGGGGTCTGTCTCCAAAAGAGCTCTGTTTTGGAAACAGAATCAGGCTGAGCATATTAAAACATCTGCTTTGTCTATAGAACTTAGTTTTTCATCTTTTACAGAATTAAGAGAAATTGTATTAAATTGAGTTAACTCCTTATCTAATAATAGAAAACAAATATGAAAACTGAAAAACATATTTTAATAATAGTTATCAGCACATATTAATAGACTTTATAATCTATGGATGTAAGATATATCCTATTAATATTTGTATGATGTATATTTTAAGAGTATAGGCAAAACATAATTAATATATTTATCATATCTGAAAATGATTTTTGTTATTTTTAAAACCTTTGAATATGTCTAACAAATCACCCTTGGTAGAATTTTGAAAACTGATTGAAGTAGACTGAAAAAAATAAAATAAAATAACAAATAAAAATCGAAAAATTTATACTTATATTAATTTTTTGAGTTAGGGTCTTGCTTCTGTAGACCAGGCTGGCCTCAAATGTATGCTCATTCTACCTTAGCCTCCTCAGTGCTGAGATTACAGGTTTGTCCCACCACATACAATCGATTTAGATTCATTTAAATGCTGAGTGTTGTTGAAGAATAGCCTAATGAGCCATAGCAGACATCTGACTGGAAGACCAGGAGACAAAAGGCGGTTTGGTAAATGAAATGGACCATATTTCAGTCAAATAAAATATGAGACAAAATATAGTGATGGGAATAAATCAACCTTCTACTTCACACTATCCCATGAAATTGGAAGAAAAGAATTTTCAAAAATAGATATAAGAAAATAGGAGAGATTATTTTCTAGTACCTTAGAGGTTTTAAAAGGAAGACTCTAAAAACCTTGAATCCTAAAATAAATTTGTATACAATGAAAATTTAAGTTTTTATTTGAGAAAAGTGTCAAAACCAAATTAAAAGGCAAGCCCTTGACTATAAAGACATGTTTTAAAATATGCAACTGTCAAAGATTAGGATGAAAGAATATTTTAAATAAAGTCATAGAATGTAAGCAATCTGAAGAAAAGAATCATAGTATGCAGACAATTTATATTTTAAAAAATCCCACATGGCTACTAGGCAAGGTGGTCCTTTTCAAGTGACCAACCTCAGTCACGGAAGTCACAAACACATTGAGCTCTTCAGTTCCACATCAACCAGAATTCAAAGTTAAAATTTATGATATAAATTTTCATGCAAAAAAGCAGCCTACTACAGAGTCCGTTATCTTGAAGCAGAAATACTAGACTGCTATAATACTTCAGAAGACTGTTAAAGTTGGTATATGCATTCCCTATGCTTCAGTAATTTTCCTTCCATGTATCATACCTAGAGAAACACAAAGGAAATATTTACTGAGCTATGCATAGCAACGTTATTCATAATAGTCAAGAATTTCACAAGCATTAAAATATAGAAATAAGTTTGAGTATGTCATCATGAAGTAACTTCTCTTAAAACAATCAAATAATTCTGATTTTTAAGCAAATTGCTGAAGAAATTAGTATAGCATTTAAAAAAATCTCAAAGCAAAAACAAAATAAGTAAATCTTAAAGCAGCAATTATCTAGTTTAAGGAGCTAAATAGCTGAAGCCATAGTAGAAGAGCATGCAAGGACCTGAAATGTGATAATATCAGGATAGTAATAAATTCATGAACCACAGCAGAGAATGATGCATTGCTTGTAACATTCCATTTGTCAAAAAAGAAATGATAGCGAACACATCAAAGTATGAGCAGATGAGTTATGTATATATATGCTAAAGTATTTGGGGGTTATGAGGAAGCAACTGAATAGGCAAATGCAAATACCAAGGAAAGATTAGGAAAGCTATAAAAAGCCTCGATTCCTCGTGGCATTGCAAACCATCTCATCCACATCCATTATTTGGAACTATTATTTGATAAAGCCAAATGTCTGTTTGGTTAATTCATTTATGTTTTATATTTAATTCATTTGACTTTAAGGGGCAAATTAAACCCTATGTGATTCATGCCTACAGCTAACTAATCTGGGGACTTGCTGATATCTCTGGGCAGTGAGCTGGCAGAGCAGCACCGTGGTAGCAGACATGAGGGGTGCATGCTCCCCCTCAGCTCCACACGTTGATGTACTTGAATCTTTCAAAGTGAAGACAGTTGTGCCATTCTGAAGCCCAAAATAGAATCTTTCATTTTGTTTCTATGTGCCTGAAAGAGCATTTTGTCTTTGAAAATATATCTAGATAAAGTGCTGAACGCATTTAGAAATTGTGATTTTAGAAACTGACTCTTCTTTAAACTAGCTCAAGGAATTAATGTTGGATGAAGCAGAAAGAGAAGATACATGGTTCCAAAGCATGCCCGGGTGACCTTCCTCCATCTAAACCCCACCCCCTTTCACCACCTCCCAGTAACTCCATAATATTGGGAACCCATCAAGGGTTTGATCTATTAATCAGAAAAGACCTCTCAGGATTGATCATGTCCCAAAAGCCCACAAGTTAGCAACCATGCCAACACACGCACCTGCCTCAGGGGATATCTGAGATCAAACCATACAAATTAAGGCTTTTACCCTTATGTGATTTAAGATGAGTTACTTACATAAAAATATCCCACCAATATTCTTTATTTTTCCCAACACCATGAAAAATACCAATAAAACAGGTGCACTGTCTCCACAAACTGCCTGCCATGGTCTGCACTGCTCTTATCCCTGTGGAAGAATCTGGGGAAGGTGGTACTCTGTCCTCTCCACAGGTTTTCATTGAAAACAAATCTCTGTAAATCAAGAACAGCATGTAAAGAGGAAGCCAAACTAAACGACACAGGGAAAACAGGAGGTTTGCTCAGAGAAAGGTAAAGAAAGCAAGAGAGACTAGGAGGGAAAGTTTGTCAGGTAGTTAGGGAAGGGACCTTGCAAACTAGCAACGTTGTCTTTTGTCCTTGCCTTGGGAATGAAATGGTTAAAATGAATATTAAGGTTAAAAAAGTCCAAAGAATACTGAGAAAGGACAGGAGCACTTGCAACTGGATGTGAGATAAACAAGCGGACCAGATAAAAGGAATGACAAGGCTCTGGGATCTGACTGGAAAGGAGACTCGGGGACACCTGGTGAGGATGGATGACTGGGCCAGAACTTCACTTCTCCAGACCTTACAGCAGTCATTTGAAAGTTCGATTTAGAAAACCCCAAGTCAAAGAAATCCATTGGCAGCCTAGCCTGTCGTTAGGTTCTCACTTGTATGGAATGTCTCAGTACAAGAACTTTTCTCTCTGCTTTTCTATACAATCAAGTTTGCTTCCTTTCTGCCTTAAGCTTCCCTCCCCCAAGCTAGCTTTCTTTCTGTAATCAAGTATATCTTTTAAAACTCAGTCTTGGTGGTCCATGAGATTCGTTTCACTAGACAAAGAACTCAGTGCCTCTGATTCAGTAGCACTTGGGTGACTCTTGGGAGTCCAGTTCCCTAGTTCCTGAGCAAAGACCACAGAAGAACTAAGACTCCAATGCTCTCAAAGAAACCCACTGCAATAGTACAGAGAGACCTCATTCAACCCGGCACCCACTTTCACCTGCTAACATCCAACTATGAAGGGCACATTTGTTACAATTAGCAAACCAGTGCCAATAACTGATTTTAAGTTATTGACTAAAATGCATACTTTCTTCCTATTTCCTTAGCTTTTACTTAAGGAGGTTTTGCAGTTCCAGGATAACTCATGGCATTCGCTGCTGTCTATCCTTGGGCTGTGACAGTTTCTTTGACTCTGTTAGTTACTTTTCTTGCTGTGGGAAAATACTTGACAAAAGCAACATAAAGAAGGGTCTATTTTTGGCATGTGGTTTACAACCATCATGGCAGAAAGGGCGTGGTAGAAGAAGCAGAAGTTGGCTGGTCACATTATATCAAAAGTCAGGAAGCAGAGAGCAATTTTGCTACTCAGATCACTTTCTCCTTTTTATTCAGTTGGGGACCCCAGCCATGGAATAGTCCCACAGACATTCAGGGTAAGTCTTCCAAACTTATACCTTTCTGGAATCACACTGAGACACACATAGAAGAATGTTTCCACAGTGATTCAATTCTGATTGGTTCAAGTTGACAATGAGGATTAACTATGACAATGAGTTTAACAATTTTGCACGTGACTGGCCAGGTGCTCAGTAGAATGGACCTCTTAAAATATTTCTGTTGTTTCCTCATAATTGCTCTGAGTTTGGGGAGAAAGCCCCCAGAGATAATATGCCGTTTTTCATCTCTTCGTAACGAGAGAAACTAACAGCAAGTCTCTCTCTCAAACATCAACCATCATCATCTGTTGAGAAGTCAGTAGTGTCTGAAGCAAAGTTACATGTCTCTGTTTTATACTGTACTATTTGAGGGGAAGCCATGTGGAAATACAAATATCGATTAGAGAAGAAATGTTTCCTCATTTCAGCTCTGATACCCTATTTCAATATTCCAGCAATAAAAATTCTGCATTGTTTCAATTCACAAGGCACAGGGTTCACAGTAATAAATACCTGCTACAATTTCAGCATGACCTTGGCCTTTGATTTGGGGTCTTCCTCCCAAACAGTAAAGGAAATACCACTTTTACTCATCATCAGTATTCTTTTTTTTTTAGAAATTCTTTTTAAAATATTTTATTTATTCATTTTTCAAGCAGAGAGAGAGAGAGAGAGAGAGAGAGAGAGAGAGAGAGAGAGAGAGAGAGAGAGAGCGCACCAGGGCCACCACCTTGTGGGTCTGGCTTATGTGGGACCTGGGGAAATGAACCTGGGGCCTTAGGCACTGGCAAGTGCCTTAACCACTGAGCAATCTTTCCAGCCCATCATCAGTATTTTTTGGGACATCAGAGACACTACTTCTCTTGACCTTTCTTGTTCCACGTTCTTTGTTCCAATAACAGTCGAGCTTACTCTAGATTGTCTCCCAGCAGTTTGTCCCATTCCAACCCCAGCACTGTGCCTTCACTCTGACAGCTCACAGAGCAATCTCGGCACCAGGGTAGTCCTAGCCTTTCTCGTATGGACTATAGGATCTTTCCACACTAGTTTTGGACTACAGAAAAATCAGGAGTGGCCTAAATTATGGCAAATCAAGCTCCTTCCTTATACCTTTGCCTATAACTATAGGGCTTCTTTATCTTTGCACTTTTTCAGCTAAATGGACCTACTCTGTTTTATCATGCAGCAGGTGAACCCCTCAGGTCTCTTATGTAGCACACTGTATGATACAGTTTTCTCTTCTCTACAGGATATTCCTGAGATCCTGTTAAACACTGTAGCCAGAAACCTGGGAAGCAAATTATCAAATCATTTTCTCTTTCTTAATGTTCCTTGGGTCTTTGTGCACAGAACTCAGCCAAAGCTGCTTGAAATGAAATCTCTCCTTCACCCTCATTCCTGATATTTACATACATACACATAAATCCTGCAGAATATCTATAAGGTCATGAGCCTGTGGGTCATTGAGAGTGATTCCTGGAAAATATAATAATTTTCAGGTGTTAAATATGATTGTTTGCCATTTTAAAAATAATTATGGATTTGGAGAGACGGCTCAGTGGGTAAAATGTTTACCATGCAAGCATGAGGACCTGAGTTCAGATCCCCAGCACCCATGTAACAGCTGGGTAGAGTGGCACATGCCTGTGATCTACTGTTGAGAAGATGGAGGAAAGCATATCCCTATGGCTTACTGCATAGTATTCTATTCTAGCTAAATCATAGAACAAGGTGGAAGGGACTGAGAAGGGCACCCAACATTGACCCCTGGCGTCTACATGTACATGCACACATGCTCACGAGCACCTGCCCACATACTTGAATTCAACACACAGGAGCAGGTTTCCCACACACATGCCAATCATAATAATGATAATATTGTTCCTTAAAGATTTGATATCATTGAAGCTCAACTGAAAGCATTAGCTCCCACCCTGTCAGCAATTTACAGAACAAAAGAGTATGTAATGGATGGTGTGCAGATAATGATTTGATTATCTCGATCTATGTAAAGTTCTAGCCAACAGTGAGACCTGCTGTCTAATAATTGCTTGCTTAGAAAAAGATATAGATCTACAAGGTAAATATAAAAGTCCATAGTTTTTATTGACTTCCATCCCCCTAACTTTTAGACAGCATGACAGGTATTAGAATAGATCATTTCTGGACTTAGTTTCAACTAATGTGTTAATATATTAAAGATCATAATCAAAGTCATCTTAAGGCAAATTCCCACTCGCCAAGTTTACAAAGGAAATGTGTCAGAATCATTACATCAGTTATTGGCACCCTCAAGGAGATAAGAGAATCACAAGACACCAGACAGAACAGTGAGAGAGACTTAGATGAGATTACTAAGGAGATAGATAGCTGTTTCCTGCTGCGGATGCCCATTCCCACTTCCAAAGAGTGAACTGTGGAATTTTTACCTTCTTTTCCTTAAGCTTCATGGTGGAGCTTTTATGGGTTAGTGTAGATAGACTCTTCAAGATGCAAGGTGTAGAATAAAGCACATAACATAGCAAGACGGGAAGGAATGATAGCAAAGAGGGTCATGGGATGTGGCCTGAGGTTTATGATGGCTGGGAATTTTCACAAATTCTGTCATGGACATGTATTAGCTACATTTCTTTCTCTGTGGAAGTCACAGAAGCTCTGTGACAGCTTTAGCAAAATTAAGCTGGAATTGTATAGTGACAACTTCTCTTATAAAAAGTATTTCTGGTTTGGGTGTGGTTATACAAACCTGTAATTCCAGTACTGAAGAGATGGAGAAGTTCATCCTCAGTCACATAGTAAATCTGAAGCCAGCCTGAGATATGAGACCCTTTCTAAAAAGAAAGAAAGAAAAAAGAAAAGGAAAAAAAGAAAAGAAAAGAAGAGAAACCCAGGGGAAATTAATTAATTAGTTGAGCCACTGTTTATGGTTAAAGTGATTGCTACCTTAATGTCAGCTAGCATTCAGACAGCAATCACAATTTTCCTATAGCACCAAGAGAATATTACCCTTTTCAATAAAGTTTTAAGAATATGAAGAAAGATGAAAAGTGATATTTTTGAGACAGAGCAAGGACCGTTTCCCAGAATTATCATGAACTTGCAATTTTCCAGCCAGAACCCTCTGAGTAGACAGGATTACAGATGTTCACCAGTAAATCTGGCACAAATTGTAATTTTGTTTGACTAAATCACTAGTTAGGTTTTTCAGTTATTGAATTAAGGATAGTAATCTCATTCATGTAACCCAATCACTTTGGTGTGTAGGTGCTTTATAATTAGATTTTTATAGGGTACATATTAGAAGAAGTTGCTGAGTATCCTTTTCTGTGTCTTGTGGTAGCATGTGGACCCCATTATGCAGGGATAAGCTGTATTTGTTTTCTCATTTGCAAAACATAGATGACATTGGTATCTATCCTTTAGGATCACTGTAAGAACTAATTTAATGTTAAAATAATACAGGTAAAAGAATGCCTAGCACATAATTATTAAATATTACCGTTAATAATTATTATGTTCTCCTCAAATATTAATAATATTAGTAATGAGTGGAAAAGATTTACAAATAAAATATCCAATAAATAAAATCAGATATTTGAAAGGAGGCAAAATCCTAGGATATTGTGAATTGTTTAGGAATAGCTTCCAAGTTATTATAGGATCCAATAATTGTAAAATTTGGGGAGACTTTTATAATAAAAAGAAAACAAAGTCACAAGTACAAAATAAGAAATGTAAGTAACATTATCTTTTCTGAAAACTGAAGACACATGGTTTTGTAACACATTTTCAATATGGTTCATAGAAAATGTTATTTGTCTTTGGGACTGGGGAGATGGTTCAGCAGTTAAACCATGCAAACATGAGAGCTACAGAGGGCTTGAGAGTTTAACTCCCCAGCACCCATGTCAAAGCTGGTATGGCCAGGCACAACTGTAATCCCAGGCCTATAGGGAGTGTAAGGAGTGGACACTGTAGTTCCTTCCAGTCTTTATTTTCATTTGATGCAGTTGCAGGAGCACCTTGAATCTTACTGAAAACTGTAGAATAATAAACACACTTCACAAGAATAAACAAAACAGAAAAATAAAAAAAATTATACTGGAATGATGGCTAAACTAACTTGAATTTCAGCTAATGTCAATGTAAACGTTGGGGTTGGCAATGTTACTGTTTGCCTGTCCAGGAGAGAATTCCAGGTGCTCTCAATGGGGCATTGGTGGTTAACTCAATGAGAGAGGCAGCAGAAATAACAATTTTGATCTTGAGTTTAGCAAAGCGCATTGGCTGCTGGAGCTTTAGGAAGCTGACTCATGAAAACTAAGTCCTTAATCCTCCTGTTTCTCTCTTCACACTGCTTACTCAGCTCCTGTCAGCTCTAACCCAAACAACTAATACAGCTTTCCATCCGGTTTACCTCAGACAAGTGTTTCCTAACTGAAAACAATTTCTCACATACTATCCAGATTTATTCTTGAAATCTAAATCTGATTATGACTGTCCCATGATTAATATTCTAAGATGATCACATTTCTCCCAAGATCATTCTCATTTGCCATCAACAAGATCCCAAGTCACATGTGTATGGCAGATGCATGATCCCAACTGAGTCCTCTGATTAAACCTGTGCAGCTCACACATGTCTTCTGACCCATTCCCCAACCGGACAAACTAGTGAGTCTCCTCTATGCCTTCTCCATGCTCTACCTTCTATAAACTCTAACGCATCATTGCCACCAAACAAGTTTCAACCCTTCTGAAAAGTGAATCTACTCTTTTCCTTGTCTCTGTACTCCTAGGCACTTTCAGAGCAGGTCATGTTGATCATACTTGTTTACATTGGTCTCATTCACAAAGTTGGAGATCTTTCGGGAAGGTCCCTGTCTTTGGTTTTGGGTTTCAGGCCTTAGACCTAAATAATGCCTGGCATGATAGTTGGCATATAATAGAAATTTGTGGTG
>PVHP010014809.1:0-38430 GCA_004024765.1 Zapus hudsonius
TGGTTTTTCAAAGTAGTTCAGAGGAACCTGCCTAGGACATCAACCCTGTGCCCCACCTGTCCCTAGTGCAGGTCACATGCCAGAATCCTCAGGCAGTAAATTACATGGGGGGAAAAGACCACTGCCTGGACAACAAGCAAGCCAAGCAAGCTAGGGCCACACTCTGACCCACCTGGAGGTGACACACTCAAGGAGGATCGAAGTTTGAGAATCATTCTAAATCTAAATGATCATGGAAAATGTCAGATCTTCATTGAGGAAAAAAATTTTATTGAAAGCTGTGAACTCCTTAAGAAGTGTTCACTAGTGAAACAGGCAGATTTTTTTGGCATGGAATGGAGATATTTTCTTTACATTTTACAGTCTGGGAATGCATAAGCTAATAGGAAAAGGTTGCAAATATGAGGATTAAAGGACTTGTATAATCTAGGAGAAAACAGAATCTATTTAGTATAAACATTGAAGCTTTTTTATAAAGCTAAGTGCAGGGGCTGGAGAGATGGCTCAGCGGTTAAAGGTGTTTGCTTGCAAAGCCTGCTTGCCTGGGTACAACTCCCCAGTACCCACGTAAAACCAGACACACAAAGTGTCTCATTTGTCTGGATTTTGTATGAAGTGGCAGGAGGCCCTGATGGATCCATTCTCTCTCCCTCTCTCAAATAAGCTAAAAAATAAAAAATTTAAAAAAAGCTAAGTGAAAATGTAGGTATGTCTAATGTTTAGTATATTAAAACATCGATAACCTGTATTTCACACACTATATCATGTTGGCTGTCTCTCCTTTCCTGTTCCACGTCACCAACCTTTCTTCCTAAATACTGACTGTCTCAGAATCCACTGCAAATGAAGCCCAAATGACGAGACACTGCCATTTTTTTCCACCTTGAAGTTACTGTATTCTGATTATGGCCACTTGTTTTCTTATGGCGTCAGCTTCACATATTCCTTTATATCTAGTATTTGCTGTACATCAGGAGACTTGGCTAGGTTGATGTCAGTTTCTGTTTTGTTCTTGCATTATTGTTTCCTGTTGCATTCTACCAAGAAGCATAATAGCTAGTTTCTGACTTTGATTGTTCAATAACAGTGTCTGTTCAGTTCTGTGTTAAAATGGACTCAAGTTTTCTTGAAAGCACAGTAGAAAGAGTATTGATATACAAAATAATTCTCATTGTCCAGTGCTCTGCAGTTAATTTCTTTTGAGGATAGATAATGGATTTGCAGAGAGTATGCATGACTATTAAAACATTTGAGAAGTAAAGTCTCTCTCTCTCTCTCTCTCTCGAGGTAGGGTATCCCTGTAGCCCAGGCTGACCTGGAATTCACTATGTAGTCTCTGGGTAGCCTCCAACTCACAAGATCCTCTTACCTCTCCCTCCCAAGTGCTGGGATTAAAGGTGTGCACCAACAAGCCTGGCTTTTCTCAGTTTTAATATGAAAATAAAATCTTACGAGTTATACTCTGTGTAATGGCATTCACAACTTTTCCACACACTGCTTGACCTGTTGTTGTTCATGGTTGACTCTAAAATGCTTGTAAAATAGTGACTAGTGACCAAACAAGAGAATGCCTCTCATGGTTGAGGAGGCTGCTCACCTCATGGTAGCTGTGAAGCAAAATAAACAGGAAGGGGCCAAGGTCCCAGTATCTCCTTTAGGAATTCCCCAGTGAAGCCTCACCTGCTAAACTTACTCCAAATGGGCAACAAGCTGTGAAGCAAGCCTTTTAAGCACATGACCCTATTGGGACATTCAACATCCAAACCATAAGACTCCTATGGGGAACTTCATTTTAGCAGGCATTCTGACTTGAAGAAGAATGGTCAAGTCTTTTTCTTGGCATACATTTGCAAGTGTTTTTCTGGATATGATTTATAAGGACCAGTGCCATTTACTAGCTTGGAGACTATCATAAATAGGACATTGTCTCTTCACCCCCACCATTCTTCATCTCCAGGTTTCAGGATATATTAAAAAGAACCACAATTCTCATCTTGCCCTTTCTTCAAATTCCAACAAAATGTGATGATTTTAAGAAAACAATTTTTTCCAAACATTGAGAAGCTCATCACTAGCTATATAAACCTTTTTATGGTGAGATTATCCTCTTTGAAGGTCAGAGAAATAAATTCTGTCTTTCAGGTAATTTAGTTTATCCCAGTTTTAGATGAAGTGAAAAATAAAATACAGATGAGATTAGTTTTGAACGAAAATATATATGGTCAAGTAATAGCAAGAAAAATACAAACAAAACCCAAGCAAACAGGAATTGCATCAATTTTTGTTTCTTTTTCTTTGGCTATGGCTTTTACTAGCCTAGTTTGGGATTGGGAATTATATTACCTATATCTAATTTTTGCTCTTATTTTTGTTTGCTCAATACCTTCATATATTTTAATTTAATAAAGAATGTGTATTATTCTGATGCTTGCTTATAAATGCAGATTAGTTCTGATATGGGTAACCTATTACAGGAAGGCTGTATTCCTGAGCAATTTCAGGGTTAAAATAGCTCTCCAGTGTTGTTATCTACTTACACTGTTTTTCCTTTCTCTTTGAACTTCTAGTTCATTACATTGCTCTTGGGAATACTAACAGTATGAGATGCTCCTTGATTGATGCCCAACTTCAAGGCCTTTAGTTCCTGTCAGCCTCATTCTCCAGGGGTCTTTCACATCGAACTCCTTGCAGCCAGCTGCAAACCTTTATGCATCTGAGTCTGCCAGATTAATGTAAAACTGAGGGTGAGAGTGTGCTGCAGTTGCAGTCAGAGATGTGGCCTCCAGGGAGGAGAAGAAGCCTGGGTCCTGTGGCCTTGGGTCTTCAGGTAGTTGGCTGATTTGTCAGTCTGGATTAGAAATAGAAGAATGCTGTTGCTTGACACATCACTCATTTCCTGTGTAGAAGAGTCATAGTAAGCCCTTGGTAAGGACTTTGAGAATCTCCCAACAGAAAGGCAACTAAGTGAAAGATGCAGCAAAAATACACTTAGTTATTACTGTAGAAATGCCTAGTGAATGTGATGCTCACTGGTAACAGCAATGCCACAGGGAAGAAAATTTCCTCTATTAATACTTCCATTTTATACCAGTAATTTCATGCAAAAATATCTATTCGAGCTAATTTTTAAGCAGAAGGTATGGTGGTGCATGTCTTTAGTCCCAGCACTCAGGAGGCAAAAGGAGTATTACCGTGAGTTCAAGGCCACTTTGAGACTGACTACATAGTGATTTCCAGATTAGCCTGGGCTAGAGCGAGACCCTATGTCAAAAAACAACAACAAAAAAACCCCCAAACAAACAAACAAAAACCTAATGTGACTGAATGCTTAATAAAATTATAGACATCTGTTTCTGAAATCACAGTCCACATGTTGCTGCAGAATTGTCACAAATTTATCTTTTCTTATGTGCGTATTTGAGGGCCATGAACTTTGTTCAGACTCTAAGTGAATTTATATGCTTGCTACCAGAATAAAAAACTTTTGTTCTCTAAAGCAGTGCTACCTAAACTTTAATGTGCATAGGGGATACCTAAGGATCTTATTAGAATGAAGATTCGGATTCACGATTCTGGCTGGAACTTGATGGCCTGCATTTCTCACAAGCTCCCCACTGATGCCAGTCCTGCTGGTTCAGGGACCAACTATGAATAGTAAAGTTTTAAGTTACTGTGCTCTCAGACAGATTCACCAGGAATATTTATTTTTTTCTAAACTCAATGATTAAATGTTCTAGTATAGCACTTAAAGCCAAACAAATACATCTGCAAGTATGAATCTCACCAACAGAAATAATATTTGAGAACTTGTGCCTCATATTTTATAGCCTCAGATTCTAAAATTTCTAAGTTACTTATTCTCATTGTTATAAATGGCACAAGTGTATTTTCTACATTATGTACTGTAGCTATTCTTTTGGGCAGTGATAATTTACTGATGATTCCTTTTATTTTTCCCTAGCTCATTTAAGATATAATTAGCAAGTAAAAATTTTATCTGGACTGAAGAGATGCCTCAGTGGTTAAAGGCCTTTGCTTGCAAAGCCTGAAGGGTTTGGTTTGAGTTCCCAGTACTCACATAAAGCCAGATGCACAAAGTGGCACATGTGCCTGGAGTTTGTTAACAAGTTGGTTAGCCCACCTGGTACCTATTGGAGTATAACAAATGCAAGAAAGAGGGTCATTGGATTTATAACACGGTTTTGTTTTTTGGAAATGGCTATGGGCAGTGTGAAACAGGTGTAGAGAGGCCCAATGGTGCCATAAGAATGAACCATGGGTTGTAATGGAGACCCAGTAGAGATGCCAGAATTATGGGATGGCTGCCAACGAGAGCTGCTGGCACTGGATGAAGCTTTCCAGGACTATGAGTGGCCTAGCTGGAGGGAAGGAATTGAAACTCTGGAGCCTCATCATTGGTTAGAGTTTTGGAATTGGAGTTACAGAATTTGTTGTTTGCCCTGTTAGTTTTGAATCTTGTATTTTTCCATCTTTCTTTGCTATGTCCAATGCCATCTTTTGCAGTATGAAAGTTTGTTCTGTGCCTTTGTGTGTTGTTGTTTTGTTTTGGTATTACAGCTCACTTAAAAGACCTTGGACCATGGGGATGTTTGAACATCATTTAGATTGATTAAAAACTATGTGGACTTTTGGAGTAGGCTGGGTGTATTTTGTTTTACATCATGTATGGTTATCAGTTTATGTGGAACCATGGATGGAATGTGGTGGTTTAATTCAGGTGTCACCTATATACTTGTAGTGATAAAGGTCATGAATTAACCACTACTATATATGAAAGCTTTGTACTTGTCCCTAGGGGAATTGTGATGGTTTGATCCACCACAAGCATATGTGTTTTGAATGCTTGATCCCAAGCTGATGGCAGTTTTGAAATTGGAATCTTTTTGGAGGTGTGTTGTTAGAGGTGGGCTTTTAGATGTTATTGCCAGCTTCCTCTTACCAGTGTTTGGTACACCTTCCTGCTGCTGTTTGCCACCTGCTGTGACAGAGGTGGTGTCTAACCTCTGCTCATGCCATCGTTTTCCCGTCACTGAGCTTCCCCTTGAGTCTATAAGCCAAAATAAAGCCATTCCTCCACAAGCTGCTTTTGGTGTGGGTCTTTCTGCCAGCAAGAAGTTGACTAAATACCTTGCTATGTTTACTTGGAGTTAAGACTAGTGTTATTCTTAGGCTTTTTTTGTTTAAAAAATAGTTAATTGGGGTTATTTGCATACTAATATCTATGTGTCTGTATATCATTTAAGTTGAATTATAAAATTTTTAATTATTTGTGAGCACTAAAATGTTCATGAAGTAGATTGTCAGAGAAATACCTTATAATACTTTGATGAGAGCCTGGCATTAGTTGAATTCAGGCCGTCAGGTTTTGCAAGCAAGTGCCTTTAACTGCTGAGCCAATAGATGATTTTTCAAAATAACAAGTACTACCAGTTTTACTAGTTTTTTAAAGGCTTTATTTATTTGCTTTTATGAGGAAATATTTGTTAATATTACATTTTTACATTTCATTTTTGTGTGTTCGTGTATGTATGTATGCATGTATGTGTTGTGTCATAGCATATATGTGGAGGTCAGAGGACAACCTCAGGTTCTCAGTCCTCTCCACCTTCTTTGACACAGGGTCTCTTGTTTTTGCTGCTGAGAAGACAACCATCCTAGCTGGTTCACAAACTTCAGGTTCTCCAGGCTCTGTCTCCCATTGCTTTCAGTGCACTGGGATTACAGACATGAGTGCCACTTTGCACCTGGCTTTACATAGGTGCTGAGGCTAAAACTTGGGTTGGCAGGCTTGTGGAACATGCACCTTTAACCACTGAGACATCTCCCCAGGCTTAATTTTACATATTTGCAATTTTCAGGTAACTTGGATTTTTGCACCCGTAACAGCTGAAATAACAAGTCTTGATACAGAGAATATAGATGAAATTTTAAGTAAGTACCTTGATATTTTTTGATATGTTTTCCTCTTTACAAAAAATTTATATGTAGAAACACAATAAAATTTCAGTTATCTAGAAAAGTTGGAGAACTGGTATTCTGGTTCATTTTACTGAATTCAGAAAAGCTCTTTTGTATTATTAGTAAAATTTCATAAAATAATACCTTCTTTCCTGTGTTGCAAGTAGTACTTTAAGGTGCCTCAGTAGCGCAATAGGTAGGTTCTCAGTCTCATAAATACTTTAAACCTTTTTGTGTGTTTGTTTCAGTGTAGTTATCATTATACCAGTATATTCAGTGCTTTAAGTCCCTGTTAGAGTTGTTCAGTTTCACTGTGCACTACTAAATATTAATGGCCTTGGAAAAGAGCATATATTTTTTTCTTTTTCCCTAATTAAATAACTTTTTCTGATTTTTTTTTTTTAAGTAACATTGATCCAGTTAAGCTTACTAAGTTTTTCTGACTGTATTGTTTGCTTACAATGTGATTATGGGGGGTGGCATTTTGATTTTTATGTGCAGTGAAGGAAAAGTCAAGATGTGGTTGATAGAAAAATCATAGTGTAGGAAATTTTTTAAAACTCTTTAAAAATGTATGTACATGATTTCTTTTCTAAAAAACATTGTTTCACTAGTTTGCATTTAAGAAAGCCAAAAGTATTACCTATTATAGATAAAAGGAATTAAAAATAATTCTTTGAGCATACTTTGTTTTGCATCTTCAGAACTTTTAATTGGAAGAACGTCCCATCTCATGAGGTCTTTTAAGAGCATTATCTATAAACTTCAGCATGTATCAGAATCACATGAGGGGCTGATTAATATCAGTACTGGGGATCCCCAGTTTCTGTCAGAGGCTGCTGGGCCCCACCTAATTTGCATTTCTGAAAGTTCCTAGGCGATATTGGTGCTTCTCTTCTGGTCCAGGAACCACAGTATGTATCACAGCTTTAGAATAATAGGCAAGTGGATAAAAATTGCTTTAAAGTAAAAAAGGGAAGGAACTTGAAGCTCATATGCCATTTTTATATCTTTCATTTTACAAATTCCATAATATGTAATATTTTCATGTGTTTTTGAGGAGTTTATGTGTCTCTGAATTAGGCTTAAGCAAAAGAAACAGTGCTATGTCTATGTCCTGATAATGCAAACAAGAGTAAGTAGTAAGTTGTTTTTATAACAGAGTATTCAGCAGACAGGAACCAGAAAAAAAGATACGTGCTATGCATAACTTAGTTTTAGATTTCCTTTACTACTAGGTGAGACATCTGAGAGCTACTAGCAAGTGGCTTAGCTATTCAGATCTCTCCTGTGAAAAACACTTGGACCTGTAGACCTCACTCATCAATATGGTGTCTTAAAAATGAATCCTTCTATTTGAAGTTAGTAGTTTGCATGTCTGATCAGGATTTTCTTTCTGCTTTGTATTCATTTGTGATTCATTGAGAATATAGAGTGGGAGATATAGAGAAAGGAACAAACTATGCATGAGTCAACCATGATTGTACCTATGGATTTCTCAGCAAGAGATAAAATTGCCTTTCTGGATTTTTAATTGAACCTTTATTCATGGGAAAAGATCATAATGAAAGTCATCTTTAAAGCAGGTCAAAGTTATATTGGCACAAATAACTTTCATTTTGTTTTTCAATTTCAGATAATGCTGATGTTGCTTTAGTAAATTTTTATGCTGATTGGTAAGTGATTTTATTTTTCTTTTTCCTTTGGTTTTCTCCTCCCTCCCTTTCATTTCTTCCTTTTCTGCCCTGCTTATGAGAAGAAGACACAGATTGGAGGTCAGGACTTAAGTGTGGCAGATTAAAAAGGAAACATAATGTTGATATTTTCCAATTTTGTACAATATTATTTTGTCTTTTTAAAATATATTTGTGTCCTAGCAAACTGACTTTAAGGGAAGATATAATGTCTACAAGTGTTCCCAGAATCAATAACAAAGACACGATGTGTAGTAGATATTTAGGAACATTTCGTGGAGGAACAGGATGATGAGAGATTAGCTAAAGAGAGGTGTGGAACCTCTGTAGCCTTACTGCCTTACCTGCTAGCTGTAACTACCCTTCTTCAGGCCAGCTGCAATCCTGCAGGTGACTTAGATTCTGTAATATTCCCCTCACTTAGTTTTCTGTGCCTCTAGTCTATTTGCTACAGTATAAGCCAGAGTTCTTCCCTTCAGTGCAAGTTAGTTTAGTCCACATCCCATATTAAATCTCATTAACCATTGGGTTAAAGCTCAAGTCCTTTATCTTGGTGCAGAAAGCTACTCATGATTTGGTCCCTTCCTCTCATCACAGCTGTCTGTATCTTTTGTCTCTTTCTACTCCCACATTCTGCTTGTTATGTAGTACATTCAACTCCCGTCAGATTTCACTCTCTTTGTCACTGGATTTCTGTCATTTTTTTTTTCAGCTTAGATGGAGTACTTCTTTAGTTGGTTAAGTGCTAATAATCTTTTAAGGCTTGATTAAATGCTTCTTTCTTCAGGTCATCTTCCTATATTAATGTCCCTACTCCTACTCTCAAGCTAGATTAGAAACCCTTATGTGAATGGGCCCTGGTTTACAATGATTCCGCATAGGATTTTTTTTTTACTTTGCTGTGGTCAATAAGTGATACCCATTCAATAGGAACCATACTTTACATTTTGACCTTTTCCTGTACTTTTTTTACTTTGCTATGGTTGATAAGTGATACTCGGTCAAATTCAATAGGAACCATACTTAACATTTTGACCTTTTCCTGTACTAGTGAGAGGCAGTACTGTTACTCTCTATGATGGGCAGTAGTGGTAAGTTCCAGCTCCTAATCAGACACACGGTCACGAGGGCACACAACTCTGCAGTGGACTGTGCTTCTGAGCTGTGCGTGGCATAATCAATGCATTTTGCCTTGGGATATTTTAACTTACATTAAATTTATTGGAATTAACCCCATTGTAAGTCAAGGACTACCTGCATTTCTCAGCACTTCAACCCTACCCATGCATGCTATAATTTAGTTTCTGATTCCCTCATATATTCTTTGCTTTCTGGAAATAGTTATCATGGGTATACTTTTAAACATTATTCCTCAAGTACGTTGTGTATCACATGGCAGATGAGTATGTAGTAACTATCTTGTGAGTGAATATATGTATGATACAGGTATTTAAAGAACTTCATAAAAAGTTGAAGTTATATAAGGAAAATGCTATTATCAAATACATAGCAAAAGAGCATTTTCTAAGGCAAATTAGGATTAATATTCATAAAATTTGGTGGAAGATTATCTAGTTCAGTCCACTTTACAAATAAGAAAACTGAGGTAGGGAGGAGCAAAGTACTTGCCCAGGTTTCCTAATTAGATGACTACACAGGAAAAACTAGAGTGCAATTCTCTTGACTGAAGAATTGTTGTGAGGAAGTAACATAGTATATACTACTGACCTTTTTGAAAAATCTGAGTTAAAATGTGAATAAAGATGAGAAAACATGATAACTAAAAACTACCTTGAGCTGTTAGTGAATTAGTAGTTTATTTCAGTGGAGAGAACATGAGTAACTGGCTACATGTAGGACATGGTCTTTAAGGATAGACCCTGTTCTCTCTAAAAGTTCTCTCTTATAATAAAGCTGCCTAAAATACTGCTGTGCCTCAGAATAATAACTCATAGTAGGTACTTAGTAATGCTGTAAGTACCAAGCTCTGCATAGTTATTTTCAGTGCTTAGAAATACCCTGCAGGTAGGTATTATAATTTCCATTTAGTTTAAAGAAATTTAGGCCCAGAAAAGTCATATGGCTAGAATCGGGATTGGGATTTAAATTCAACTATGTCTAAATCTAAAATTTAGGAAAGACCTTTACCTACTTGGCAGATTAGATAAGGATTGATTTAAGCACTAGGTTGGAGGTTGGGTTCAGAAGACCTTAAGATTTTTTTTTAATGGATCTGTTGATTTTTGGTATTACTTTTATAAATGTAACATTTACCCATGTATGAATACATGTGTATGTAGGTGCAGTAATACTGGACTTGAACCGTTATTTCACCTTCCTTTGAACTTTTTTAGTATTAAAACTGATGCGTTTAAAAAAAAGGAACCTGTGCTTAAATAAATACTTAGCCGACAGCACAGTGCACAATATAGCGAGAAGGAGCCCAGTGTGAGTCTTGTCTTTGCTCTTAACCAGAAGTCTGTTCATTAATTCTTTACTAAGGCCATATTTTAATTTTTTAAGAGACCATAAGTCAAACCCTATTCCTTGCCTCTCCTGCCCTCTACCCACCCTATTTTCAGAAAAATTTAATCATTCACAAACCTGGGGTTTCAGCCTTTGTAGTTCTTCAATTTATCAGTTTACTCATTTAATAGACATCTATTGAACGCTTATTAGAATAATATGTAGTCAAATAAGAAATGGTCCATGATGTCCACAGACCTTACCCACCTATCCCAGACGGGAGATATAAGATGCTAAAGAGGAAAAACCACTTGAAAGCAGAGTCTGAAGATACAGATTGTTTCTCCTTGATAAATTCTAGGACATCTCCTTAGGAAGTCAGGTGAGTAGGCTAGAGAGATAGATATAAGAAGAAATAGGGAGGAGGTGTAGCTTTACATCTTTTACAAGCTTTACAATATTTCATTGGATTATTTCTATTGTCTGTAAAGGCACGCATGGGGTAGAGTTCAGAGTACAAAGTTCAAGTACATTTCTTGGTGTACAAGGGCCTTGGAAGCAATAGTAGCAGTTGCTGTTTGTTAACATATCCCTCGATACTTTCTCCTTATGAAGTGTCCAGCTGCTTGTGTGTACGTATTCTTTTTTTCAGGTCCCTTTTTAATGACTTGCAACATAGCTTTGTGAAGTGATTGGACTTATTAAGGAATGGTTAGGTTTAGGAGTAGCAAGTTTCTGAATATTGTGTATTTTGAGCGCTATTTTCAAGAGAGCAACTGGGTGGTTGGGCAAAAGATAAAACATGGACAAGAAGTCTTTGGAAATTTAAAATAATTGTTTCTGGATTTAGTATGATAACATATTTACAGATATAAAACCAACATCAGTGATGAAATACATTTCAAAGGGTAATATATATATTATATGTAATTTTCATGTAACTGATTTATATGGTTTCTAAGTTTGTTTCTTAGATTTGGTAGAATAGCTTGGTGAGTTGATCTTACATTTGCCATAAACTAAGTTTGCACAATAGTATGAAAATGTGTTCATCATTTAGAGAAAGCTAATTTCTTCCATAAGCACTTAAGCCTCAGCAGTTCCTACCCAGCAGTGCAGACTAGAAGGAATGGTTCTGACTTGTTTCCTTGCTCTGACAGTTCCTTACAGTGAAAAAAAACTAAACTTTTAAATTATTTATACAATATTTGAAATGGGCTACAGTGTTTGAGTTCAAAAATTGTCTTCTTATCCATTCACTGATAGACATCAGGAACCATGGATAAATATAAGATTGTTGCACAGATTATTTATTGTCTATATATACTAAATTGTCAATGGGTAATAACTGAAGATTTTATATATCAATATTTCACTTTAATTGGTATGCTTGTCTGTGTATAGGTGTCGTTTCAGCCAGATGTTGCATCCAATTTTTGAGGAAGCATCTGACGTCATTAAGGAAGAATATCCGGATAAAAATCAAGTAGTGTTTGCCAGAGTTGATTGTGATCAACACTGTAAGTAACTAATAGGACGTCTGGAAGAGACATCCCATTCTCTTCCTCTTCTACACACATGTACTTTTTCTTTTTCAATTGGCCTCTTTCAATTGGAAGGCAATGTCCTTTCACCAAAAATACTTGATTTTGCTGTGTGAAAGGTTTTTGTGGTGTTTATTTTATTCATTAACATATAGTAGGTCAAGCATATTCTAGATAGGAAATTATAACTGCAATAATATTTACCAAAGCAAATGCCAAAATCAATAAATAAAATTGAAATATAATATTGGAAGACAAATAGATTTTTTTTGAACCATGCGAAAATATCACTGGAATTATTACTTCAAATAAGACTTTAAGATCATGCAAAAATCTTGTAGTCATTTCAAATAAGACAGTGGCAGATTTTTGTGTAATTTAGTCTTTTTAGAAAATCCAATTTCTTACATTTTGCTTGCTCCAGTGGAATATGCTCTGTAAAATCTTCATGGTTTCTTATGTAAATGGCAAACTTGTAGGAGCATTTCCTCCAAAAGCTCTCTTGAAATCCAACTTTCTTTCTCATGGTACCAAATACACTGTACTTGGTAGATCTTGTTTTTAATCTTAGTTGTTTCTCTCATCAGCTACACTTCCAGTTCTTTAAGGCAGGAGTTTTCTTCTTCATAAAGCTCCCTGTTACATGGAGACTTGCTGATTTCTGTATGCCATGCATTTGACAGTTACTAGAAGATTGCTCGTTAAAAGCTTATTAAGCTTGTTGCATTGAGTTACTGGTAGGTTGGCCAGTTTCTCCCAGTCTCCAAATTACCCTTTCTTTACATTAAACCTACTGACTACAATTATTCTGTTCTCTCTCTCTCTCTCTCTCTCTCTCTCTCTCTCTCTCTCTCTCTCTCTCTCTCTCTCTCTCTCTCTCTATTTTTTTTGGATGAGGAAACAAAGTGTTTTAACCAATGTTTACACAGTTTTAGTGTTCATCAAGACAGTTAGAAGAAGCCTGACCTCACAACCAAATGCCTTCACAGACCAATTTGCTTTTTGTCTGTTCAGTCCAACAAGCATTTTTAGGATTTATTGGTACTGTTTTATGCCAGGTAGAAAAGCATTTTATAACAGCAAATCAATTCAACACAAATCCCTATTTCTGTTTGCTGGGATTCGTAACTAGATAGATCCATAGGAGTAAGAAAAAGTTTAAGTAAAACCTTAGAGCATGTTTCCACACTGCTTTCTGGAGTTCTTTCTTTCTGCTTTTCTCTGACAGTGAACATTTGTCTTCCTTCAAACCTTGCTGTTCTTTCTGTGTTTAATTAAGACATTCTAGTGAAAACATGAGTCCCTACTTATACTGAATTCAAGCCATAGATCTGATGTTAGGCTTTCAAGCTTTCTTGCAATTGACAAGAAAGTTTGATGTTTATATCATTTGACCATATACATCATTTATTATGCTACTTTTTAAACAGATTTGCTTTCTTTTAAAATGAATCTGACATCATTACCAACAAGCTTACTTTTTTTGGAGAAAATAGCCATAGTTTAGCTGTTTTCCAGTTCACCATTGCTATCAATTAAAGTTACATGTGAAGTGTTATGTATTCCCTCTAAATATTTTTCTCTTGTGTAATTTTTTTTACATTTTTAAAAAATAACAATGTGAAAGCAACAGTGAGAAACCCTTGTGTTTCCATGTACTCTTTAATCGTCGTAAAACATGCTGTACTTTGTTGACCCTTTATGTGCTAGATTTTACTGTTGGTGTTTTGAACTGGAAGAGTGAAGAATTTTGTGGTCTGAAGAGATATTTGTGAAATTATTGGTAGGGTTTTAAAAAATTATTAGGATATAATTGACTTGCAAACTACACATGTCTGAATGATGCGGTGGTCTAAGTTTGCTGCATGCACAATGCCTCAACTTCTCCTTGTGCCCTTTTATGATCTGTCTCTCTACTCTAAACACACCCCTGTTTTCAGGGGATCCTCTGCTTTTTGTCCTTGAAATCAATATGGTATGATAGCATGTGTTTGTATTATTACTTTTATTTATCACAGAAACCCTACTACCTCATGAGCCACCATGCCTGGCTTTCGTTTTTTTGTTGTTTGTTTTTATGGCCAACACTGTCATTTTGAGATTGTTCCATATTACGTGATATCAGTTCATTTTTACTGTTTCATGGTACCACACTGTAGGGCTGTGTATCACACTTTGTTTATTCATCTTCTGAAGACATTTTAGTTACTACTATAGTGAGTTAATGCTGTGAATATAAATGGACATATATCTCTTTGATTTGTCATTTTCAGCTATTCAATATGTACCTAAGCAGTGGGATTTCTAAATTGTGTGGTAATTCTGTTTTTGATATTTTTAATAACCTACTGTCTTCACAGTGGCTGAGCCATTTTACATTTCTATTAGCAGAGTATAGTGTTTAAGTTTCTTCATATCCTTGCTTACTTTTTTGAGCCTTGGATAGCTCAGAAAAAGCTCATGGAGATGAATATGTTTGTTTGCATTTCCCTAATGATTAGTGATGTTGAATATCTTAATACGCTTTGTTGGTTATTTGTATACCTTCCTTGGAGAAATTTTTATTCAAATTGCTCATTTTTAATTGTTTTCTGTTTTTGTTTTGTTTCTGTGGTTGTGTGGAGAGAATACTATATATATTCTGGATATTAATCCCTTGTCACATATATGATTTGCAAATATTTTCTCTCATTTGGTAGGATGCCTTTTCTGTCATTTTTTGGAAAACCCTATCTCCATTTTGCAACCTGCTTTTGCATCTTTGTTAAAATAAACAGATCTTATATTTATGGCTTTATTTTTGGTCTTTTCTGTATTATTGATATGTTTGTCGATATTTATCCAGCTACCACATGTTGTAGATTATTATAGCTTATGAAAGGCACTGTAGTCATGTAGTATGAATCCCCTGACTGGGTACTTTTTTTCATCAAAGTCATTTGGCTGTTTTAATTGTTTTTGATTTTCCATATGATGTCTGGAATCAGCTTGTTAGTTTCTAACATCAAAAAGGATGCTGTGATTTTAATAGGAATTACTTTGTTTTGAAACTTATTTGAGGAAAACTGTCTTTTTAACATATTAGTCTTATGGTCTATGAACATTGTTGATCTCATTACATAGTTAAATATTTTCAGCTTCTGCAATATATGATTTTCATATACATGCATATATGGTATATTTTTGTCAAATTTATCTCTTAGAATTATTACTAGTTTTTATTTTTGTATTTTAGTTGGCATATACAGATTTATATATCATTCATTCTAAGTATCATTTTGATACTCTTATATTTTTAAATAAATTTATATTTTTTGCATAATCATATATATAAAGTTGCAAAAATAATAGAGTTCCCACATACTATACCGCTTTACCCATTTTACCCTGCCACCAACATCTTGTATATTGTCAAAACTAAGAAATGATATTGTTGCATTATTTTTAGCCCCAGCGTATTGCCTATTCAGATTTAATCAGCTATTTCACTAGTGTCTGTTTTCTGTTCCAGAATGTTGCATTTAGTCATTTGTTCTTAGGGATCTCTGACCGTTGTTTAATCACCCACCTCCCCACAACCTGGACAATTTTGAAGAATATTGGTCAAAATATTGGTAGAATGGCCTTCATTTTGAGTTTTTCTGATGTTTTTTCTAAGCTTTGCATATTATTTATGATATGTATCTTATTTTGTGCTATTATAAATGGTATTGATTATAAAATTTATAGTTTTGTTGCTAATATATAGAAATTAAATTAACTTTTGTATATTGCTCTTATGTACTGGAATGTATTAGTTCCAACAAATCTTATGTAGAATCTATAAGATTTTCTACGATAATTATGCTTTGTGCAAATGAAATAAATTTTACTTCCTATGTTTTTTCTTTAAAGTAGTCTTCCCAACTAAGTACACCTATCTATTGCTTTAGGTTTAGTTCAGTTAGAAGATTTATAAGAAGTTTGTTTCCTAGCAAGGATATAAGGTGGCCTTGGAATTAATATATCATCCTCGCTTCATGTCTCATTCATTTTTTCCACATGTGTGTATGTATGGGGGTGTGTTTCAGTTACTTGTTTCTGGGATAAAATAACCAATGGAACAGTTTAACGAAGGAAAGAGCTTATTTCAGCTTACAGTTCCAGAGGGTAGAGTCCATGAGGAAGAGAGGGAAGCATGGCTGCAGCAGGCTAGTAGCCTCTCGTTGTCATATCTGCAAGAAGGAGAAAGAGAGAGGGACGGAGGGAGGAAAGAGAGGAGAGAAAGGTAAGCAGCTTAAGGCCTGACCCCAGTAAACACAGTTAGTCCAACAAGGCTCTACCTCCTGAAGATTCCTCAACCTTCCCAAATAGCTCACTTTGCTGAGGACCAAGTTTCAAATCTATGGGGATATTACATTTGTACCACCAAAGGTGTGTGTGTGTGTGCGTATGCGTGGAGAGGTCAGAGGTTGATGCCCGGGGTCTTCCTTGATCATGCTCCTCTTTATTTAACTGAGCTCTTGATCCCAGGGCTTGCCAGTTCAGGTAGTCTAGGTAGCCAGCTTACTCTTGGAATCCCCTGTCCCTGCCTCTTAAGTGTTAGAATTGTAGGCAGCCTCCAGGCTCACCCTATATTGTGAGTGCTGGGGGTCTAAACTATAATCTTCATGATTGAACTGACCATCATCCCAGTCTCTATATGTCTCATTCTTATTAGTCACCTGTTTGGTATTGTGACAGTCTACTCTGTCCTGTCTTGAATGCTTCAGACTGTCTACCTGGCTTCTGACTCACTACTTTGTTCAGACCTCTTTTTTTAGGGAGAAGCTCCCGTAAAAGCTTTACAGTTAAATTGCCTAGAGGAAAACTTGTTTATTTAGTGCTTACATGAATTCAGGCATGCTTTTACATGTATCATTTCAGTTACATCACCACAGTCCCTTGAGTTAGTAGAATTTATTCATCAACAAAAAATTGTATGTCAGCCGGGTGTGGTGGCGCACGCCTTTAATCCCAGCACTCGGGAGGCAGAGGTAGGAGGATTCCAGGTCAGCCTGGTCTAGGGGGATTGGGAAGAATGGATGTAAAACCTGAAGGAAGAGTAGGAATTTTGTCATAATCAGAGTGTGATATGACACTTAAGAATATAGTTATGAAATCCTCCTAAGCCAGAAACCTGGTGTATTATATCAGTTTTGGGAAGTTTTGCAAATGCTGTTGTGTTATAATTTTTGATCAGTTCTCTTTATGAATTGAGGTGAAACCTTTAAGTCAAGAAACAGACAACAAGCCGGGCGTGATGGCACACGCCTTTAATCCCAGCACTCGGGAGGCAGAGGTAGGAGGATCACCATGAGTTCAAGGCCACCCTGAGACTACATAGTGAATTCCAGGTCAGCCTGGGCTAGAGTGAGACCCTACCTCAAAAAACAAAAAAAGAAAGAAAAAGAAAGATACAATAGAATTATAGGATAATATAAAAATGTAGTGGCACTATTTTTTAAAATCCATCCAAAGTGGGTGTTTAAAAACATTTGTGTGTATATATGAGAGAGTGTGTGTGAGAGAGACAGAGGAGAGAGGGAGGGAGAATGAGAATGAGAATGAATGTGTGCATGGGTGTGGCCAGGGCCTCTTGCTGCTGCAAATGAACTCTAGACACATGCTCCACATTATGGGTACTGGGGAATTCACTATGTAGTCTCAGGGTGGCCTTGAACTCATGGCAATTCTCCTACCTCTGCCTCCTGAGTGCTGGGATTAAAGGCGTGCGCCACTATACCCTCATTAGGACTTTATTTGGAAGGTTTGGCTCAGTCTGCTGAGAACATGGGAAGTGGAAAAGGAAAGAATAGTAGATATAACAGGCAAATTCTACCCAGTCAGCCCTTCTGTTTCATTGTATGAACTTAAAGGAAAATCCATTTGCTCTAGTGATCCTGAAACAGCTGCTCTTTCAGTCTATTATTTTCAATTAGTCTTCTTGCTGCCCAGAGTGTTAGTAGTGTCTTTCCTAGCTGCTAACACCCATTCTGCAGGTATTGATGTTATCACTTTACCTAACCTCAGAATTTACTTTTTTCTCAATTGAAACATGTCACCATCAGTTAAATGGGTTTTATTTAAAGTTAGCAAGATGTAAACCAAAATGCTAAGTGTCTTTCCTATAGTGGTTAGTGGCAGTTAATTGTGTTGGTGGGATTATGTTTCTTCTTTATAATCACGTATTTCCCAAAATTTCTTCACCATATGTACAAAAATTCATACATGTACAAACATGCTTAAAGCATGTTCTTTCTTCAACTGGAACGTGATTACATTTCATCTTGGCAGTTTCCTTATTTGAGAGTTTGGGAGTAGAATTCACCACTCTGATGGTATGCTTGCTGCCTTGACTCTGGAAGTGTCTTATCAGGCTGCCCCTAGTGGGAGCAGATTCTCCGCTGACCTCCAGTGGCTAGAGGTTGTATGACACTATGCAAGAGATGTTCTTGTTTGCCGGTCGGTGCAGAACCATCAGATAGATTTTTCTATGATCAGTTCTCAAATGTACTTTGTCCATGAATCTATTACCATGTTTCTGAGCTATTCCTATCTGTCTTCCAACACAGTTTGAACCTTCCTTTAGATAATTGAAAGCTGTATGTATATATGTTCTGCCTAGAGAATAAGAAAATATAGAGAGGCTGGGGAGATAGCTCAGTTTTGAGTACTTGAGTTTGATCCCCAGAACTCAGGTAAATAAGATGGGCATGGTGTCACATGCTCATAATCTCAGGACTGGAGAGGCAGGGAAAATGATCCTGGGACTTTGGACAGCTAGTCTAGCCTTTTTGGTGAATTCCAGGTCAGTGAGAGAACCCTGTCTCCAAAAAAGGTAGATAGTGCCTTAGGAACGACACCCAAGATTGTCCTCTAGACTGTACACACACGAAAATATAGTGAGTTATTGTGCATATGGCAAAATGTCGTATATCAGGTTATGACTGAATTCTGAATAAGTTTCTAGGCTTAATTTAAATAGTTCTATTTAGGGTTATGTTTTCTGTGGTTGTGTTTTTGTGATGGGTGGTGTTGGTCTGAGGGAAGCATGGTGTGAGAATAGGAAGAAATATATAGGCAGCCATGGTCCTTCTGGAAGCACCCTGCTGAAACCATCTGCCTCTTTATACTGACTGCCCTGGATAACCATACGAGGAGGTGTGTAGGGAGCAGGACTTTGATAAGACCAGAGCCTGACACAGTTTCCCAATTTGCAGCGCTACTGGGCATTTAGTGAGGCAGGTCGGAACAATCTATCAAGGAAAGCAAGTGACCATTGAAGCAAAAGTGCATGCTAATTTTCCAGTCATGCAGCTGTTAACCTTCTGAAATTTATAATTCCTCTGACATCCATTTTAACATTTGATCTATCCAGTTAATTAAAAAAAACATTTATTATACCCCGAAGTCATTCTTTGTGATTTTGTCAAAATGTCACATTATAATTATCTTAAAATCACTTTTAGCCAAAGCTTATAAAAAGTCACCTTTATATCTGAAATTATTGATCAATGTGATTTTGAGGGCTTTGCTTCTTAATAATTGAAAGTTGCCTCATTATGCAGCATATTTGCTGCCATGATGTGAGAGACTGAATCTATTGACTGTCTAATACTCTTAACAGTCTTCAAAAATTATTTACTAGGTTTTGCTCCATAGCCAGATTGTAGCAGCAACCTGAATGAAGACTGTGCCATCTGAGTGTGTAAGCAGGCTGGGAGTGCTGTCCTTGGATCTCTGTTCCTGTCTGGGAAATGTTTTGAAAGCCCATCTCTGTAGCTCGCTGGCTGCTTAGCACAAACAGGATAAACTTAATACTCTGTTAACATGGTGTACAAGACTCATCAAAGTCTGTCTGTAACATTTTTTCTACTCTTGGTATATGCATTATTTATTTTTAGCAAGCTGCTTTCTCATTATGTCCACTAATTTGCCAGTTTTAGGTAGTTAAAAAGAATTAATACTGCCTCTATGTCTTCATGTCCGTTTTCAAACTGATTGATTCGTAAGCCAGAAATGGAAAATAGATATTGTCTGTTAGAGTATTCATGTCCTGACTACAGCTGATCATGTTTTATGTTTATTGGCCATCTGTGTTTAAATAACTGAACAATATCTTTAGCTCATTTATATTTTGGTGGACCTTTTAAAATTTATTCTTTATGCATTCTCAATCATTTATTTCGAGTATATGTCACAAGTACTATCATAAAAAATCATGACCTTGCCAGCAGTGATGGTGCATACCCTTTAATCCTATATAGAGTCATGAGTTTGAGGGCAACCTGGGCTACATAGTGATTTCCAGGCCAGCTTAGGTACATAGTTGAACAACATCATGGTGTTTAATATCTTGGTGTGTATTGGCCTGTGTAACTTCAGAATCTGGCAAGTTTGTTAGCTGTGTGTGGTCCTAACACAGGGTTGTAGGCTCTTTCCACAAGTTAATCATTGTCTACCAAGCACCATGAGGCCGAGATTGTCCTATTTCTGTCTTACTCCCACCTCTGTGCCTAGACCTCTATGCTACACTGGCCCTCAGTAGATGTCCTTTGGCACATACGGCTTTGCATCTCAAGGCCCTTCCATTTTAATATGCCGGTGTCAACGAAAACCTTCACTGTTGTCTTTTCTACTTTTGCATAGTAATACTCCACCCCAATCTGTAGTTACTGGTTTAATTTCCACAAGGAAACCTATAGGAAAGGAAATGAATGGCCCCAGGGATCTTTCCTTTTTGGAGGTTTCACTTCATTTAGTTATCATGGTTCTCATATCTAATACCAATCATTGGCAGCAGGAATGGTGGTAGATTTATGCTACCCTTAGTACAACCTGCTTAGAAATCCTGTTGTAAGTTCCCTTTGGGGATTTTTGTAAATCTAATTTGATCACCTGCAATTAATGGCATTGTCATATTTTGCCAGTGTAAATACACCTTTTGAAAAAACACACACTAAAATTATGGTACACTGTTATGTGGAAGTAGTAGCAGACATCATTACTTCTTTCTTGGTATCAGCAGGAAAGCTAAAGCATTTTACACCAAAGTGTTTGGTATTTATTTAAATGTATTTTATCAGATTAAGGAGATTATCTTTTATTTCTTGTTTGCTGAGAGTGTATAAGCATGAATAGATACTGAACTTTATCATATGTTTTTCTCTTTTGAAGTAATAAAAATTTTCTTTTATTCTACTAACATTGTGGGTTACTTTAATTGATTTTCAAATATTAATCTAAACTGAAATATTAAACTAAATGAGCTTGATTGTGGTTTATAGTGCCAAGTTGAATGTTATATTTTTTATGCTTTACATGTATGTTTTTTAATAAGATTAATGCATACTTTCTTTTCTCATTATGTCCTTGTCAGGTTTCTCAGAAATACTATAGTGATTTCATGAAACTAGTTGGAAAGTGTTTCCTCTTTTTATATTCACTGGAATAATTTTGTACACTTGACATTTTTGGCTCCTTAAATGTTTGCTAATTTTTGTTTTTGTTTCAATTGTCTAATTGAAAGTGTCTAGGAATGGATCTTTGTGTGTGTTGTTGTTTTCTTTTTTCTTGTTCTTTTTTCTAATTTTAGGAATGGATTTTTATGGTGAGAGTTGAATTATAAATTTAGCTTCTTTAATAATTTGGGGACCATGTATGCTTTAGGTTTTTTATCATCTATTATTTAATAGAGAATTCAGTTATGCTTTGATAGTGATACTATTTTGACCATTTGGGAAGCATAAGCAATAAGTGATTATTTTTATCAAAATGTCATGTCAGTATGACAGATACATACAATGAAAATTCATAGGCACAGCCCAGAAACATAATCCAAGCTTCAAATAAATATGAATAAAATGATTCTTTTCTGTTACTTTTATTAGGAAATATTGGTTTGTATTGATTGCTTGTATTGTCAATGTTGGTAAATTATGTTTTCATGGAAACTTTTCCATTTCCATTAATTTATTGATAGTAGCCATTAGGGAAAGATCTGCCAAGCACATCTTTGGCAGAGGAAAACATGAAAAGTTCATGCTGAGTTGGAGAGGCATATGCAAAGCCCTAGATTCGATTTGCAGAACTGCAAAATAAAATAAAATAACATTTAAGTAGTGCTATTACTTCCAGTTCAAATTAAATATTATAGAATTTTTACTGAATTACTTCACTTTTGCTTTTCAAGAATTAACAGATGATATGTTTTTATTGTATACAGCATGATGTTTAAAGTATACGTGCATTGTTGAATGATGAAAACTATCTAACAATATCTACCTTCCACAGTTAGAATTTTATGGTGAGAGCACATAACACCTCTCAACACTACATTTTCAAGAATTCAGCATATCATTAATTATAGTAACCTTGCTGCATTTTCTCTTAACTGTAATCATGTATTCTTTGACCAATGTTTTCTGCTTCCCTAGTCCCCTAGTCACCCTGGCCTCTGGTAATCATCATCATATTCTCTAGTTCTGAAATAACTTTCTTTAAAGTCTACATATGAGTGAGATCATGCAGAATTTTGTCTTTCTGTGCCTGCATTATTCCACTCAACATAATGGATTCCAGGTTTATTCAGGCTATGACAAATGGCAAGATTTCATTATTTTTATATAGCTTATATAGGTTGTATAGCATTGTGTTGTATATATCCACATGTTCTTTATGCATCCAATGATAGGGTCAATTTAAGTTGATTGTATATCTTTTTGTTGTTGTTGTTTGGTTTTTTTTTTTTTTTTTTTTGGTTTTTTGAGGTAGGGTCTCGCTCTAATCCAGGCTGACCTGAAGTTCACTATATAGTCTCAGGGTGGCCTTGAACTCACAGTAATCCTCCTACCTCTGCCTCCCAAGTGCTAGGATTAAAGGCGTGCGCCACCACACCCGGCTTAAGTTGATTGTATATCTTGACTGGATCTTGACCATTGTGAATGATGCTACAATAATCATGGGAATGCAGATATCTTTTCAACATGCAAACGTCATATCCTTTGGATATGTACACAGTGCTGTGATTGCACCACCATGCCATATTCTGTTTTGAATTTTTTGAGAAGCTTCCTTTTTTTTTTGTTTTTGATAATGATTTTCCTCATTTACATTCCCCCACCAAAAGTAATGCACCTGCCCTTTTATTCATATCCTTATTAGCACATGTGGTTTGATCTAGGTGTCCCCTGTAAACTTATGTATTCTGAATGCTTGTTTCCCAGCTGATGGCAGTCTGGGAATTAGAACCTTGTTGGGAATGTGTTGTTGGAGGTTGGCTTCTGGGTATAATAGCTAGCTTCCCCTTGCCAGTGTTTGGCACACTCTCCTGTTTAGCCTAATTGGATGTTGGCCATAAGGTGATATCCACCCTCAGCTTATGTCATCATTCTTCCTGTCATCATGGAGCTTCCCCTCGAGTCTGTAAGCCAGAATAAACCCTTTTCTCCATAATCTGCTTTTCGTTGGGTTCTTTCTGCCAGCAACAAGAAAATTGACTGCAACATCACACTATCTTTTCTTTTTGATAAGTCATTCTAATTGGAATAGAGTGATGTCTTATTGTGGTTTTCTTATTGTAGGATCAAGTCTGGGGTTTCCTGCATGCTTGACAAGTGCTCTTCCACTGTGCAGTGTCTCAGCTCCTCATTGTGGTTTTGGTTTGCATTACCCTAAGATTACTGATGTTGAGCATTGTTTCATAGCTTTTGAGCAGGGTCCACTCAGGTCTTTTACACAGTTGGAGTTGTTCATGTTTTTGCAATATACTTGTTCAAATGTTTTATGTATTTTGTACATTGGCCTCTGGTAAGATGTATGGTTTGCAAATATTTGACATTTTATGTATTCTGAAGATAGTTTCCTTTATTATGTAAAAGCTTTTTAGTTAAGATAATCCAACTTGTCTATCTTTGCTTTTGTTGTCTAAGCCTTTGAAGTTTTACCAAAAAATTTTGTCCAGACCAATGCCAGGAATCATTTTCTTAATATTATTTTCTAAACTTGATTTTAATAAGTCAAAACAATAAAACCAAAGTATAGGAGGGAAACCTAAATTTCTTACCTGCCCTGCCTTTTTTTAAAAATATATATTTATTGTCCATAATGAGTTACATTATTTAGTGGGCAAACAATGCGTTGTTATCCCGAATTCCCCAATTCCCCCCTCCTTATTTATTCATTTTTTAAGCAGATAGATACAGAGAGAGAGAGAGAGAGAGAGAGCGAGAGCGAGAGCACACAAGGGCCACAACCTTGTGGGTCTGGCTTATGTGGGTCCTGGGGAATTGAACCCAGGGCCTTAGGCACTGGAGGCAAGTGCCTTAACCGCTGAGCCATCTCTCCAGCCCTTTTTTTTTTTTCCTTAACACTAGGATCTTTATTTTTTGGACTTCATGGTCACCCCATAGACTGCATCTTTGGAACAGGCAGGAAAAAAAGAAAAATTTTTTTTTCTGTCATGGTAAAGCTGAGATAATCAGTGTAGGTCCACCTAGTGCATCAGGTCTCTCCACCCCAGACTCTGCTCCCTTCACTATCGTCTGCTCTGGTCTCTCATGGGAGAAAAAACAGTCGGCATTAATATCTAGCTCGTATTCAAAATTCAGCAATTCCATGTATCTTTTGTTACTCCTTCTATATGTAAGACATGACCAGCTACCACTGCACACATGAACACTTCCTTGTTTATGAGAATTCCCATTTTTTAACAATAAAACATACCATGACCCAGTCATAGCTGCTGCTTAAAGCAAGCCCCTCAGCCCAGCTTCTCTCCTTAGTGGAGGGAGTCTATCCAACCCTCCAGCTCTCAGTTCATAGAAGGAGGAAGTTAGAGGATGGATACATGAAGTAACTTATATCAGTGTTACTGAATAGGAAGAATGCAAACAGACATGAGAAAATACAATCCATAGAAACCAGGATGTCTGAGAAAGAGGGAGGCATGATTCCTGCAGGGGTGGTGGCGGGGGGGGGGGGGGGGGGGGGGGGGGGGAGAGGAGGGGTGGACACCATCACTTAAGAGAAGCAGTCACTGAGTACAATTAGCATTGAATCAATTGTCACCAAGGAGACAAGGCAGAGAACTGGGACAAAGCCAGGACTAGAGTCCTTGGCATCCTCAGGCTTACCAGTGCTGTGGTTCAACAGCCTCTGGAAGGTGGGCAGAACCATAGATCACCACCCAGCATGCAACAGGGTTATGGTAGCAATTACTGTCCACCCCCAGCTAGAGGTGAGGTTAGACCCCATTGGAAACCCAGCCTGTGCTGCTTTCTTGTGAAAGGCGTGACACATTGCAAAGACCCCTTCTCCAGGGCATTGGAGAGCTTCTTCATGACCGGTCACCCCGAGCTCACTATCACCTCATAATTTAAACTAGGGAAGACACTGCAAGCCATCTCAGCTGGCTTCTGATTTGGACGTGTCACTACTACACAAATACATGACTGAAGAATGACCATGTCTTCCTGGATCCTCTGGGGGCTGCTCAGTACACTTCTTGGGACTGAATAGGTGCCATTTTGTTTGAGAAAAGTGTGTAAACATAAGACCTTATTTTATTAGTCTTCGTCCCAGAAAACTGGTGGAGCACTCCTCGGCTCTTGTACAGTTCAGTGACTGGCTTGGCCATATCTTTGTCTTAGCTTGGCAGCAACTGCTTCGGGTTTATCATCCTCCTGCTGGACTAATGGCTCTCCAGTGATGTCATCAATGCCCTGCACCTGAGGTGGGGTGAAGTCCAGGTTATAGACCCGCCCACTAGGAGGGTGAACCCAGTCGGCTGAGGCGATCTTTCAGAGTTTCAAATGGAATGTTCAAGCTGATCTTGAGATCCAGTTCACAGATTTGGTCCAGGGCTTCAGCCTGTACTAATATCCTTGGAAATCCATCTAGTAGCCAGTGTTGACTGCTCCATGTTTCCAGTTCTGACATCATTAGGCTAGTGATCACATGATCTGGAACCAAAAGACCTTTCTCTAGGTACTGCTTTGCCAGTCACCAAGAAGTGGCTGCTGGAGAGATGCTGGAGGCCAGGGTTCTGGGCGATCCTCTGGCACACAGTGCCCTTGCTGGAGCCGAGTGGCCTGAGGATGATGGCACACATGAGTTTGGAAGCCATGGACTGGCGAGGGAGGAGAAGAGGGGGCGGCCTCCGATCAGTGCCCCGCATGCGCGGGACTCGCTCACCTGCCCATGAAGTATATTTATTAAGCCAGTCTCCTACTGGGGGACATTTTGGAAATAGTAAAGTTTAAAAAAAACACATTCTCCACACAACCACATTGCTGTTGTATTTGCCAGTAAAACCATTTAATGTAATTTTAACTTTAATTACTTTATCATGTTTATAAATCTCTGCAAAAGATTATTTTGTAATGCTATAGTTTGGTGTATAATTTACTGCAGTATAAATTTCTTAATTTGGAAAATGAAGTTTCTTTTAAAATGATTTCTTGAAGTAGCTTTTCTTTTAAGTCGAATTAACTCATGTTTTGTGGCCTTTTTCTTTATTACAAGTGCCTCTTTGTATCTTTCAAAACAAGTAAAAAACTTACTGCTGGTCTTGTAGAATGCTTGCTTAGCATTCATGAAGCACCAAGTTCATTCCTCAACACTGCATAAACACCAGGTGTGGTGTTACATGCCTGTAATACCAGCACCTGGGAGGTGTGGAGGCAGGAGTATTATAAGTTCAAAATCATTCTCCAAAACATAGTGAGGTTAGCCTGAGCTCAGCAACACCACCAACATCACACACATAGGAAACTACTGTGTGTATTTGTGATTCAATTCTCACCTCTCAGTTTGTAGTACCATTTTTCTGTGTGATTGGGGGGGGGGGGCTTCTATGTGTGTGTGCAAGCCCCTGCAGGGCCAGAGATTGATATTGGGTGTCTTTCTTAGGTTCTCCACCTCAATTTTTTAGACAGGGTTTTACACTGAATCTAAAGATTACTAACTTCACTAGACCAGGGAGTCAGCAAGTCCTAGAGATCTGCCAATCTTTCTCTGTTTACTCAGCACTGGAATTGTCGACACATAGCATAGTTTCCAGCTTGCATGTGGATGTTGGATTTTGAACTTGGGTCCTCATTACTGCACAACAAGCATTTTTACTCACTGAGGTATCTCTACTCCCTGTAGGACTAATTTAATCTCCTTAATTACTTTCTCAGATAGTAGGACTCATTATAAAGCCTCAAAGACATGCTTTCTTAGTAATTTATCAGGTTTAAAAAGAGCTTATAGCTGATACAGGTACTAGTTATGCTTTGAAGAAGCAGTCAGTTTATCAACCAGATAGGTTATTTATTTCCTATGTTGATTCTGTATAAATTAAACTAAGCTAATCAGATTTTTGTGACTTGGTGAATAAAGGATTATTTTCAATTTCAAACCTGACCAGTGGTTCCCTTTGTTTACTCATATGTGTGTCTATAGTATTTTAGGAATCAATCATGATTTTCTCCATAATTGACTGCCTGCTTATGTCCTTCCCCCCCAGCTTATATGTTGCCATTGTCATGTATTTTGTGTCCTACCTTACAAGGCATAAATGTTGTTGCTATCTTTTGAACTAACTATGCTGTGTATTTGCATTGTCTCAGTTAATCCATAAAGCAATAATCCATAAAGCAGACATTACCCTTATTGTAACAGATGGAAAACCAGGACATAAAAACCAGAAAGTGGTAAATTTGTGATTTAAACCCTGGCAGTACAAGTCCAGAGCCTGGCCTCTGATTGTTTTGTTTTTTCTCTCTCAATTAAAAAAGAGTGTCATGAACCATAAAGATTTCACTTAAGTATTATTTGGGTTAATGGGCTCACCCTGACTGAAGATGAGGTAAAGTTTTTTTTATTGTTGTTGCTGTTTTGTTTTTATTCTAGCTGATATAGCCCAGAGATACAGGATAAGCAAGTATCCAACCCTCAAATTGTTTCGTAATGGAATGATGATGAAGAGAGAATATAGGGGTCAGCGATCAGTAAAAGCACTTGCAGATTATATCAGGCAACAGAAAAGTAACCCCATTCAAGAAATTCAGAGTTTAGAAGAAATCACCACTCTTGATGTAAGTCAACTTTGGGTAGATCACATGAGCAGTGTCTATTTAAATAATGAAACTTCTAATGTAAAGAGTTTGCACATTGCTTCATTGTTCATTGCAATAGATTTGACATGTACATATTTAGTTGAATTTTTCTTGGATTAATTCTCAAAGAAAATGCTAATGTTTTACTGATCTTCTGGACAAAATATAGAGCATAAAGTGTCACTTGTTCAAATTAAAGGCAAAGGAAATATGAGTTATAAACAGAAGCTGTACAGTCAACCTGCCACTATTTCTCTTAGATGAGACCTGCAGAGTGTCTCCTTCAATCACTCTGTATCATAGTATCTTCTAAAATAGCCTATCTTAACAAACTTGGCAAACCAAAGTTTCTTTGTATACTAAGTAATGTTTTTTGTTTTTTTGTTTTGTTTTTCAGTTTTTAAATTGAGAAATTTAATATATGAACATACTACAAATTGGTCATATTCCCATCAAATTACCCTCTGTGTCCTCTGTCCTGCACCCCTGCTCCCCTAAGGGCTCCCTTTAATGAGCTATGGATAGTTTCTTTGGGGTCATGGATACATTAGTCTGTTGCTGTGGGGAGGATAATGCCTCCCAGTATAGGTTCCCCCTCTTCCAAAATGTTCCCTGAACCTTGGAGGACACATTAGAAGCCTATTTTGGCCTGGGGAGATGGCTCAGTGGTTAAACGCACTTGCTTGCAAAGCTTGCTGGCTTGGGTTCAATTACCCAGTACCCTCTTACACCCATATGCATAAACATACACACACACACACACACACACACACATACACACATACACACACACACCTGGAGCTTGTTATAAGAGACAAGAGGCCCTGGTGTACCCATGCTCAATGTCTCTCACTCTCTTCCTCTGAAATACATAATTTAAAAACTACAACAAAAACAAAAGATTTGTAGGTGGCTTTAAAAAAATAAACCTACTGTGTTTGATGAATTTTGCATCTCCACAGTCTACAGCCATCTCTCTGAAGTTTCTCTGCCTAACCATTAAGTAATGTTTTAAAGCTAATACACAACAGCCAAAGCAGAATTTGGATGCTATTGCAATCACTGATTGACACTGTCTTAGCCAGTCATCAGTTCATGGATGCTGTCAGACAGGAGGCACCTGGGTCAGAGACACAGGACTTTCTTGCTCACATCACAACAAGCCTTGTGAGCATGTTTGCAGTTGTCCTTCCCGTCCAACACACACACACACACACACACACACACACACACACACACACACACACTCACACACTCCTAAAGACGTAACATGAAGGCCCTTGATGGTATCTGTATAGTCTGAGGGTCGTGTTATAAGAAGCTTCAGAGCAAGCAGTAAACTTTACCTTTTGTCTTGGACAAGATATTTTGTCATAACTTAATGTTCTGGCTACAAGCACAGCTCCTAAAAAGGCCCGTGTAGGAGTGGTCAGAGTCCTAAAGAGTAAGCATACATAGAAATGTTGAGGCATGTGAGACCCATAGAGGAGTCTCTAAACTGATGGGACATTTTAATTTTATAATAAATCACTTATTTTTAAAAGATAGTCATTGAATTAAAAGGCTGTATTTCTTGAAAATTTAAAGTAAAAAGAGGAAATGCTTATGTTTATGATTTAATATAATTTTGTTTCAGCCTAATAAAATCTTTAGTAGTTTTGGACTAGTCATTATACGCTAAGTGTACATTCCTAGTTACACTTTAATTTGGAGATTATAGATTGAGAGCAAATAACCTGCTCTTAGAGTTAATTATATATGTTTGCAATTACATATGCTTGTTTTACAGCGTAGTAAAAGAAATATTATTGGATATTTTGAACAAAAGGATTCAGATAATTACAGAGTTTTTGAAAGGGTAGCGAGTATTTTGCATGACGACTGTGCCTTCCTTTCTGCGTTTGGGTAAGTATGTGGGGAGCACACTAGTGGGTGAGCTTGGCTACCATGTTAAATTCTTGCTGTATTTCTTCTTGTGCTGAAAATGACCCTTCAAGAGATTAGCTCAGGCTGGGTAGATAGTTCAGCATGGAAGTGTGCTTCTTGCACAAGCATGAGGGCGCGACACCATGTAAGAGGTGGGCAGGAGCACATGCATCTGTGACCCCAGTTCTGCAGGGAAGCAGAGACTCAAGAATCATCAGAGCCTTCCTCTTAAAGCAAGTCCAGCCAGTAGAGCCATGAAGCAGGACACCAGAAGTTCTGCTCTAGCCACTACAGGCGAGCCTGTGCTCATACACCATGTGTGCCATGGCACACCACATACACACAAGCGGACAAACATTTAAAACAGATGAACTTAATCCTCAAATTCACCAGCCAGTTTTTATACATATGCCTGAGTTTTTTTAAGGGGTTAAAGGTGTGTGATTTTCTTCCATATTATGTTCTATTTCAGAATGTAGGACCAGTTACAATGAGCTCTTTCATACTTTTATTAAATTTATTCACTTATCCTCTGCCAGATAAGAGGCTAACCTTTGAGGCATTACCAGACTGAGACAAGTCCAGCTGAGAAGTATGGGCTTTCTCCATCTTTCCTTGTATCTTTCTTGTCTTAAAGTAATCTCTCTCCCCTTCTCCCTCTCTCCCTCCCCTCTGCTCCAAGCTGACATCCAAGCCAGGGCATTGCACATATTCACCCTTAAACAATAGTCCAGCCCAATAGTTGTCCTTTCAAGGCTGATGTCTTCACTGGTGTCCTTGTTGCTGGCCTCTGAGCCTTTGATCCATCAGTTTCTCTGCTTTTTCATCTTTTCATCCTGACCTCTTTCATAATCTGCTTCCTTCCCCAAAAACATGCTTCTCTCTTTTCTGACTCACTACTTTTATCTCTTGTTCTATAATGCCATTTTTTTCATTTCTATATTTTTCAAAGGTTAGTTTATGCTTGGCTATCTTTGATTTTCTCACACTCTTTAACTGATTAAAAAAAAATCATTGGTCTCTTAAAAGCTTAGTTTCACCTTCATCTCTCTGATGAAACTTGTCTCTCCTTGAGCTGTCATGAAAGGACTCCTTAATAAAATTCCAGAGGTCTTTTTTTTTTTTTTTTAATTTAACCCTCAGTTTCTAGAGGGTGAAACACCACCTACCCTCTTCTTTTTCTGCTATGTCAACACTTGGTGTCACATTGAATCCCTCTGGTTTGCTCCTTGCATTTTTTGGACTTTTTTCCTTTTTTTTTTTTTTTTTGTTCTTTTCTTTCCAAATGTAATGAATTTTGTGACTCTTTGTCTTTGACCTTCTCATTGGTTATCTCAGCCACTTCTGTGCAATGTCATTTCTTTCTGTTTTGGTGCATAACTGTTGGGCTCAGTTGCAGGAGGTCTCGGCTTTCTGGCCATTTTGTAACTTTTGTATGACTCAGTCCTTTCATTGCTTTTCATAGATGATGTTAGTACATGTGTTTTACTAGGAGCATTATTATCATCTCTTTGAAGGTCTCTACACATGGGCAGAGAACGCCTCCCACCCTAGACCGCTTCCATCACATTCTCCAGCTGTACAGGCCACAGTCTATTCCTCAGACACTGAAAGATCACCCCTGCCTCAGAGCCTTTGCCTTTGCTCAGCTAGACTCTTCTCAGTCTGGTAATGCCTCTTGTCTAACATAGGATAAGTGAATACATTTAATAAAAGTATGTTCTTGTGGGGCTGGAGAGATGGCTTAGTGGTTAAGGTGTTTGCCTGCAAAGTAGAAGGACCTGAGTTTGATTCCCCAGAACCCATGTAAAGCCAAATACATGTATCTGGAGTTCGTTTGCAGTGGCTGGAGGCCCTGATGTGTGTCCATTCTCATTCTCTCTCTCTCTCTCTCTCTCTCTCTCTCATAATTTTTTTAAGGTATGTTCTTGTATCTTGAAGTGAAGTGCTTCTTCCAGAGGTCATTCATCAGAAAGTCCTTGTCTGACAGCCCTATATAAACTAACATTACCATGGTCCAACATGTTGTTTGTCTGCCTATTACACTTATTTCATAGCACTACGTTTTTTAATCACCTACTTCTTAGTCTTTCCTTTCCTCACCAAAATGTAAACTCCACGAGAATGTGGGCTTTGTCACTTTTGTTCACCGCTCTAGGCTCAATGCCAACATTAGACCTGAAATAAAGCAAATGCACAGTAGATAGTTACTAATGGACGGAGCATGCTCTTCATGTTCCTGTCGTCAGTCTAGGTTTGCACCCTTTACCCATATTTCCTGATGACTGTTCAGAAACGAGAGATAAATGAGAGGAAAAGAAAGTTACCCATTGTTCTCTCACCAGTTGTGTGTTGTACCAGACCAATATTTATGCCAGCATGCTTTTTCATAAAACTATAGTTTTATGATGTAGGGAGTTCAGTTCTTTGTTGTTTTTTTTTTAAGTATCAACTTTAAAAAGTAAAAAGTAGAAAATTCATAGCTGAATGTCATTTATAAGCAAATAATTTGTGTATTTTTCATTAGTCTGTGTGACGAGTAGTATCCTTCGTCCATACTTTACAAGTGTTCTAGGGTCATAACAGCTTTCAGGCTGACACTGCCAACCCAAACTTCTAAAATACTAGTAAAAAAAATGACTAGTGAAAACTTTTCTTTAAAATGTCTGCCATCGCCTGGCTAGCTCAGTCGGTAGAGCATGAGACTCTTAAAATGTCTGCCATCATGGTAAATTTTCAAAAAATATATAAACATATATGCATATATACACACATACATGTATGCACATTTATTGGTAGTATATGGTCTTTTAAGTGGGAAAGATGATGGACAAATATATATTTTAAGTCTATAATTCTAACATTGCAAAAAATTAGTGAATTCTACTTCATTCAAGTTTATTTTTGCTAGTGTTTTCCTAAAAAAATAAATAAATAAATTACCATTTCTTTCTCTTGATAGAGATGTTTCAAAACCAGAAAGATACAGTGGAGATAACATAATCTACAAACCACCGGGGGTAAGTTGGCATTGTATAGTGTATATAAGATAAATACATTTATAGGACTAACTGTAACTTTATATGTTTTAATGTTTGTAGAATTATATAACAATACTGGGATCAAACCCAGGGCTTTTAAAAAATATTTTTAGTTATTTGCAAGCAGAGAGAGAGAAAGAATATGAGAACGTTCATGGGCACACCAGGGCCTCTTGTCACTGCAAATGACCTCCAAACATATGTGCCACTTTGTTCAGCTTTATGTCAGTACTGGGGAGTTGAACCTGGGCTGTCAGGCTTTGCAAGTAAGCACCTTTAACCACTGAATCATTTCTCCAGCCTAAACCCAGGGCTTTGTGTATGCTAGGCAAAGGTTCTACCACTGACCTAAAGTCCCAGTGCTTGACTGTTTTTCCTTTGAGACAGGTTCTCATTAAAATGCCTAAACTGGCTTTGAATTTGTGGTCCTCCTGTCTCAGGCTCCTGAGTAGGTGGAATTAGAAGGCTTGTGCCATCATGATTGAATGATAGGACCTTAAAAAAGAAAAGGAAATAAAACCGTGAGAAGCCCCATTTTATGCTAACCCACATGTGCACAATCCACTCTAATCCACTGGGACTAGAGTTTAGAGCCCCCTCCCTGCCTTTTCTTCCTCTCTCTTTTGCATTCAACCTAGGAGCCAAATTCAGAAACTGCTTGAGTGAGCTGTGGTCTCCAGTGTATAAGCCAAACTCTCAGGTTGTCTGGAACATAAATTAGCTTAGTATTTGCTAGATAATAAAGTACATCTATGTTGTGTTTATCCTTGGCTAAGAAGTTTTGAAGTGTATATAACAGTATATAACAGTAGTTGCTAAGGCACAGGTAATTGTAGCACAGCTAAAAGGGACAAATCATAGTATGTATTATCCTAAATTGACATAAAGATCTGTCATTGCAATTTTATCACACTATATAAAAAGAAATCTATGGATATTTTTCAGTTTATAGTTTTTATGTAATGTTTGTTTTGACATTAGAATTTTGAATTTTTTGTAATGAGATAGTTGGTCATTGCTTTTTTTTCTTTAAAAAGCTCATTTCCTATTCTGAATTCAGATGTCTTATTTTCTGTTGCTATAACAAAGTATCTGAGGTTGGATAATTTATAAAGAGGCTTCTTTAGTTCACAGTTTTGGATGCTCAAAGTTTATGATTGAGTGGCTCTTTTTGTCCTCCATATGACTCCTTTGACTGTCACACATGGAGGAAAGAAATAGGGAAGCCATGTGCAAAATGGGTTGCCTAGTGACATAGGAAACTAGAGACTAGGGAAGGGACAGTCTTGTTCTTTTTATAACAACTTACTCCTGCAAAAACCAAGGGTGGCCCTACAAAATCTACATTAATTCCTTCTGGGGGCTGCTCCCCTAATGACTTAATTACTCTTCATTGCCCTCTGTTAAAAGTCTTACCACCTCTTATGTCACAACCTTGGACTAGGTTTTCAGTATATGAACTATTGGGGGTATCTGATGCGCTGAGATTGTCTTCAAACCATGACAACCATGAGTATTTGCCTTTAGTAAAATAGGTGATGGTTATAATACAGCCTGCCATATGGAGGTACCCAGATACATACAGTAAGTTGGCTCAAAAAAAGGCGGTTTCTATTTATCATTTGGATCACTTCATAAATACCGATCTTGAGTGAATGTAGAAACACTCATAGGTAATTAGTATAAGAGATGTACATACCTAAGAACTTGACCTTCTCAAACTTTCGTAATGTCCAAATTTTCTTACAGCATTTTCACATTTAAGGAAAGGCTTGATAATTCATTTGAGTAATCCACTTCACAATGTTGGCTGTTTTCATGGGTAGTGGATATCATGCTGCCCGACAGTGCTGTCTGTCTGCCTTTGATGAACAGACTGAAATTTAATTGTCCTAAATCCAATTTTTCGTTATCAAGTTCCTGATGGTCACAGAATTATCTGTTTTTATTATCTGTGGAGTGTTCCCAGGAGCTTCAAGTCTGTGTTCCTTTGGTATCTCCCATAGAGTTTCTGGGTCTGTAGATGGATTCAAAAATGTGCTTTTGTAGCACAAATTAGTCTTTAACTATTTTTCTGCCTTTTTTTTTCCTTTTAACAGCGTTCTGTTCCTGATATGGTGTACTTGGGATCTGTGGCAAATTTTGACCTTACTTACAACTGGATTCAAGATAAATGTGTCCCTCTTGTTCGAGAAATAACATTTGAAAATGGAGAGGTACGAGCTTTCTATAAGCATTGCTTATTTTTAATTTAGTTGTGTGAGAGAATAAGCTTCCTCTGCGCATGGCACTATTTTAACATTTATTAGTGGTAGAAGTCACCCAAGAACAGGACTCTGCCATAGCCATTTCCATAACAAAGGCCAGCAGCTACTCCCCACAGTTCTGTCTCAGAACTTGTGTTGCATTTCCAGTGATAGTAGTATTTTCCCACACTCTTGAACCAGGTGGTTCTTTTTTTTAAATATATATGTATATTTATTATCCATAATGAATTACATTATTTAGTGGGCAAACAATGAGTTGTTATCCCCATTTCCCCAATGCCCCCGTCCCCATCCCCAATCAGCTGGATATGCTCCTCTGTGGGTCGTCTGGATCCATCCTTGTGGCAGGGGACCATGGATAGCCTAGTACTCAGCCCGGTCCTCCTGGCCCAAGTATGTTGTTATTGAGGGGTGCCATGCCTCTGGATAGTCTCCCCCACCACAGCTTTTACAATCTTTCCGCCCCCTTTTCCGCTCAGTTCTCTGAGTCGTGGTGGGTGAGTATTAAGGCTGTTTTAATGTTGTGAGCTTAGGGGTCTTTGTGTCAAAAATTGTTGGTTTCTGTCACCCTGGCTTATCCTGTGTTGTTTGAATGGCTGTGGCTGTGGGTCCCTTGTTCATTCTGTCATTCTCTGCGGGGTACCATATGGATCCTCCACAATATGACTGTGGTGGCTTATCTCTTGCCAGGATCTCAGCTATCTGCCTACAATCAGATGGTAGGATTAGATGGGCCACAGCTCTCTCACTGTATCCTGAAAAATACAAACACAATCTCTATCGGAGAGTGAGATCAGTACAGGTTAACAAATACACACAATTCTGGATTACCTAGATTCTATTTTTAATAGCCTCCCCGTCAATCGCTCCCATCTTTTCTTGTGAGCCCAAGAGTATGGGATCTGGTGCCTATCACCCTGAATCCCCAGTTCCAGTCAAGGGCTCCCCCTCACTAAGTGGAATATTTGGCCGAATTTAAAAGCTGTTGATTGTCTCCTCCAAGCCCAGGTTTCTCCATTGCACTAGTGCTCCTTTCTTGGTTCGCTGTTCTCTCCCAGTGGGAGGTGTGGTCAGCCTACTCATGGCCGCAGACTGTGTTTCATGCCAGTGGTCTCTGTTTACTCCAGCTGTCATTGGTCAGCTTCCCCTGGCAGCCTGTGCAGTGCCTTACAGCACTGTACGAACTGGCATCTGGGGGCTGGTTACCATTCCAGACCTCGAAGGGTCTCTCGATGCTGATCAATGGCATTCTGTGGTTTCTTCAGCAACAGGGTTTTGCCTCGGGCCTGGGGAGGGCATTCAAGGGCTTTGACAGAATTCCAATTCTTGGCTATTATGAATTGAGCTGCTATAAATATTTTTGTACAAATGTTTCTGCGTCCAGATGTGACATCTTGTGGATAGATGCCTAGTAGAGGAATAGCTGGGTCCATTGGTAGTTCTATGTCCATTCTGTTCAGGAGTCTCCACACTGCTTTCCATAATGGTTGAACAAGTTTGCAATCCCACCAACAGTGAATAAGGGTTCCTTTTTCCCCATATCCTCGCCAGCAAGGATTGTTGTTGGTTTTCTTTATGATTGTCATTCTGACTGGGGAAAGGTAGTATCTCATTGTGGTTTTGATTTGCATTTCCATGATGCTTAAGGATGCTGAGCACTTTCTCAGTTGAGAAAGGGCCATTTGTGTTTCCTCCTCTGTGAATTCTCTATTGAGATCAGTGCCCCATTTTGTGAGGGGGCAGTTTGGGATTTTGTTATTAATTTTTTTGAGTTCTCTGTAAGGTTCTAGAAATTAGGCCTCTGTCTGAGTTGTAGCTGGCAAAAATCATCTCCCAGTTTGAAGGGGGTCTATTGACTCTGAGAACGGTGTTTTTGTCTGTACAGAAGCTTTTGAGCTTGATCAGGTCCCATTGCTTAAGTGACTGTTGCACTTCCTGGACTTCCGGAGATTTCCTCAGGAACTTATTCCCTACTTCTGTCTCATGTAGGGTTCCTATTTTTTCTTCCAGGTGTTTACGGTTGTATGATTAATATTGAGGTCCCTGATCCATTTGGAGTTGATCTTTGTGCATGGTGAAAGGAGTGGGTCTATTTTCATTTTTTACACGTGTTTATCCAATGTGTCCAGCACCATTTGTTGAAGATGCTGTCTTTAGCCCAGCATACATTGTTGGCACCCTTGTCGCTGAAGTTACTTGCATTAAAGGCTGGGTCTTCAATTCTATTCCACTGGTCAGACTGTCTTGTTTTTCTGCCAATACCATGCTGTTTTAGTTACTATGGCTTTGTGGTATGTTTTAAAGTCAGGTATGGTGATACCTCCTGCGTTATTTTTTTTTGCTCAGAATAGTTTTAGCTATTTGAGGTCTCTTACCCTTCCAAATAAATTTTGAGATTATTTTTCTATGTCTGTGAAGAAGGAGGTTGGAATTTTTATTGGCATTGCGATGAATCTGTAGATTGCTTTTTTTACTATATTGATTCTCCCTATCCATGAGCATGGAATGTCTTTCCATCTTGTCACATCCTTCTCTATTTCCCTCTTGAGTGTTTCAATATTTTTCTTATATAAGTCTTTACCTTGGTTAGTGATATTCCCAGGTATTTGATTTTATTTGAGGATATAGAGAACGGGACAGTTTTTCTGATGTCTTTTTCGAATGTTTGTCTTCTGTATATAGAAAGGCTACTGATTTTTGTGTGTTAATTTTGTATCCTGCTACTCTGCTGAAGGCATTGATCACCTTCAGGAGTTTACTGATACTGTTCTTTGGGTCTGATAAGATCATGTCATCTGCAAAGAGGGATAGTTTGACTTCTTCCTTTCCAATTTGTATCCCTTTTATGTTATTCTCCTGTCTTATTGCTTGGGCTAGAACTTCAAGCACTATGTTAAACAGCAGTGGTGAGAGTGGACACCCCTGTCTTGTTCCTGAGTTAAGCGGGAACTCCTTGAGTCATTCCCCATTGAGGATGATTTGTGCTTTAGGAGATCTGTATATTGACTTTATCATGTTGAGGTATAGGCCATCTATGCCTATTCTTTCCAGGGTTTTGAACATGAAGTGGTGTTGAATTTTGTCAAAAGCCTTCTCAGCATTGAGATGACCATGTGGTTTTTGCAATTGAGTTTGTTAATGTGGTGAATTATATTTATCGACTTTCGTATGTTAAACCATCCCTGCACCCCTGGGATGAAGCCGACTTGTCAGGGTGAATTATAGTCTTCTTGTGGGTTTGTTTTCGATTTGCTAGGACTTTGTTTAGGATTTTTGCATCCAAGTTCATCAGGGATATGGGTCTGTAGTTTTCTTTTCTTGTTACATCTGAACCAGGTGATTCTTATACCTACCCACTGGGTAAGGAGCCTTGCTTAAGTGGAAATTGT
>PVHP010014810.1:0-38712 GCA_004024765.1 Zapus hudsonius
AGTGTGGCATCCAGAACCCCAAGAATAAAACAAAACAGGCACAGAAAGAGGTTTTTTCCCCCCCATAAAGACCAAATCCCTAGTACACATTCTGCAGAGGGAATAAAAAAATGTCCTTCCAGGAAGGACAGCCTCAGAAATTGTGTTCACTTTTAAAATTAATTTTAAAATATACTTGCAAGGGTGAGGAAAAATCCTTTAGCTTGCCTTACAAGGCACCCGATAAGGTCAACCATAAATAGCAGAGTCCTTCTGCTAACTTGGTTTGCAGGAAGGGTCAGCTGAGAGGGGAGGCAGAGAGACACATGGAATAAAGGAGATTTTATAGGAAAAGGGGAACACTGAAATACATTAGAGGAGCCTGCAAAGGGGCAGTTAGACCTCCTGGAGGACACAGATGTCCACTGAGTCCTGCCTGGGACTGATGCGGGACAGTTTCTGGTTGCAGGCTGCTCAGAGGCTCTCTCCCTGACTAATCAGGAAGATTCTGAAAGGTTCAATGTGAAGCCTGAGTGAGAAACCCCAGGACTCCAGCATAGGGTTAACCAGAAGCTGTGTGTGTGTGTGTGTGTGTGTGTACCCACAGACATAGGTTTGTGACATGACATGACAAGGTAGAGAGGCACGTCTTGGCAGGACAAAGTCCCCCTGAGGTCCTATTCTGAAAGTATGGGGAGAGGGAGAGATTTATAGGAAGCTATTTTCCTGACCTGCTCACTCTGGGTAACAGAAAGTGGGTTATAGCTTATTTCTTGCCAGTTATAGCTGGTATTTCTCCCTGTACCACCTAAAGGGTTTTGCTTGCCTGTGACTTTTATAGATACAGCAAAACAATTCACTGAAAATAACTATGCCCACACTATTGGGCCATGTGACCCAGGAACAGTTTGTAAATGGGACTATAAACATGGAACAGAAGGAGAAATAGGAGAAAGCTAGCTTCTTTTAAGCAATTTTAGTTAGGAACTGAGGCCCACAGAGAACCAATGCCACCTCGCCCTGATATGAATGGCACTCTTGGTAGGAATGGAACTCTCGGTCCAGTTAATATGAGTCTACCCATTCAGATGTAGAGTATACCTCAACTACGTTTTTACAGCTTATAGAAGCAGAAAGTAAAGATGTAAAGCCAAACAGATGAAAACAGACCTGAATCCAGCAATACTTACAGTTAGTGTGAAAAATTCATCCTACCAGGGCACTGGGGTGATCAGACTCGGTGGCATATACCCATACTTACAAAGCTCATAAAATACAGATGTGAAAACAAAATGCCCATTTATAAATGCACATTGAGATTTATATCCACCAAGGTGACCTGTGCTCATGACCCCTTGGCCTACAAATACTCTCTCTGCAGGAAAACGACCAGGGAAACTCATTTATAATCAAAAGCATTCCAGGTGACTGTGGAATCAGAGCAAAAATTTGTTATGGATTCACCTGCTACTGACAGCTGGCTGAGCGAGCCCCAGGCATCTGTCTTCACAGTGGGAATAGATGGCAGGTCAGAACTGAGAACAGACATCGCCTCTAATGGCTTGTGCTTAGATGGGTGCTCCCATGCTAACGCCTGTGAATGTTTTATTTCCAATTCCCCTCTGCCTATCTATCATATGACTTCCCGAGGGAAGCAAAAACAACTCTGCAAAAGCTAATACTGTTTACCAGTTCACTGAGAAACAATTTGTCAAATGACCAACTTACCAAGTAATCAATTCACCAAAACCTCACTTGGGTTCCACCCAGAGCTAACAGATTGCTGGTCTTTGAGGATTTGTCTTTGGTGTTTGTTTGGTGTGACTCTGGAAGCTGCTTCCCTTCAGCTTCTCGCACTAAGCATTTGTCAGGCAGTTTTATAGATACAATTTATTATTTTCTTTATTTGCAAACAGAACGAGAAAGAGAATAGAGAGAGAGAGATAATGGGCACACTAGGGCCTTCAGCTGCTACAAATGGACTCCAGATGCATGCACCGCTTTGTGCATTGGGCTTTACATGGGTACTGGGGAATGGAACCTGGGTTGTTAGGCTTTGCAGGCAAACACCTTAATTGCTGAGTCATCTCTCCAGCTCTGTCAGACAGTTTTAATGTAGAGCATGTCGTATGTGAAATAGCAGGCTTTCCCTTCAACCTAGTCCATCAACTTCTCTAGTTCTGCCTATCTTGGATTTTAGCACATTCCTAACTTTGTAAAGAGACCACATTTTCTGGAAAAGATTTTTTTTTTCAGTTTCCTCATTTGTTGTGGGAATGTAGAAACTGACATACAGACAAAAATTTGTTCAAAGGACTGATAAAGTCAGCAAAAATAGGGAAGGGCACATTGTGTTTAAAGAGCAAACTGTTCTTTCATGTATGAGGTACTAAATGAAAGGATTCTGAAAAATTGAAACAGGCACAAAATATTTGAGCTTGTTCACAGAATCCTGGTTAAGGACAGCAGGAAAGGCAGAGGGAAAGTGTTTTGGTAGAAAAACTTGACTTTTGATAAAGTCCTTGACTTTGGCAATATGCCCAATGCATGACATTTGTACTGAACAACTTCTGTCATTACTTAATAGCACAGGTCCAAGCTAACACCCAGGACTCCACCAGCCAGGGACACAGCTGTAGCACACTGCTTACAGAGAAATCGCTGCCATGAACTGTCTTAGACATGGTCAAGGTACCAGTTTAGACAGTTGGAGGGTGAACTAATCTTTCTAGGAAAGCAAATGAGTATTTGGCAAATTGTTAGTGAATTGGTCACTTGACTTCTAGTGAATTGATATTTGGCAAAGTTGGTTTTCATCACTTACTGAATGCTGTATTTTGAATTCATTGCCACATAAGTTAGGTCACCAGAGCACTTCAAGATGACCCAGAAAGCCCTGATTCAATCCCACAATGCTGAATTTATTGCTTCCTTTTTAGCTTCTTCTTAAGAAACATGGCCCCAACACTTGCTTGAAGTTTTTGTTAATATTTTGGTCTTAGTTCCTTTATACTACCAAACTGTCCAAGACCTACATGGAGTTTAGACACATAACCTTCTGCCACAGATTTTCTGGGCTCACCTCAGACATGGACTCTCAATGGAGGTCAGACTGCAGGTAGGTGCTATTTTGGAAATACATTTTTTGCTCTTACGATGACTGGAAGGTGCAAGTGGCACTTAAGAATGATTACCCAATAAGCTAAACCAATAATGAATCAAAATCATAAAATCCTTTCTTTCATACAGTAAGCTCTTGAGAAAGAAGTGGGCATTGTCTAGTAAGAGGGGCCATGAATGGAAGGGGAGGAAACCAAACCCCATGCAAAATTGATCAGACCTGCAACTCCCTGTCCCAGTCATTGGATCCTTCCCACACTGAGCTGTGGATCAAAGAGACCCACAAGGTCCCCAAAACAAGACAGGTTCCTATCAAAGCTCTTGAATACCCACCCTAGGCCAAAGGTAAGATTCTGTTGCTGAAGAAACTACAGAAAGACACTGAATAACACCGAGAGACCCTGCGAGATCCAGAATGATGTCCAGTACCCAGATGGTAGCAAGTGCAGTGCTGGAAGGTGCTACATGAGCTACCAGGGGAAATTGGTCAATGATATTTGGAGAAAGCAGAGACCACTGATACAAAATGCAGACTGTTGCCATGAGAAGGCAGAATACACTTCCTTCTGGGAGAGATCAACGGACCAAAAAATGATCACTGGTGCAATAGAGGCACCAAAGCTTGGGGGGGGGGAGGCTATTCAATAGCTTTTAAATTGGTCAAGAAATCCACTCAGTGACTAGGAACCTTTAACTGGAATTGGGACTCAGGGCAAAATCCTACGGGAACCAAAAACTGGGGCTCCAAAAAGAACCCCATTACTGGAAAACTACACAGAGGCTAATTAATCTCAATAGAATTTTGCCAAATTAGAAATGTGTGTCTCATTTAACCTATACTGATCTCACTCTCCAATGGAGATTCTGTTTTTATTTTTCAGAAGGCAGTGAGAGAGCTCTGGTCATTCGAACTCCACTAATGAGCCGCAGGCTGAAGGCTGATATCCCAGCAAGAGATGAACCACCCCAGGCCTATCTTGTAGGCCCCAAGTGAAACACTTGAGACAGTGGTGGGGCAAGAAAGAGACCTATAACCATAGCCAATCAGTCAACCCAGGATAAGTCAGCAAGACAGACACCAACGACTTCCAACACAACTTAAAGTAGAAGCACAGAGATTCTTAAGGTCACAACAATAAGAAAGACTTAAAACTCACCCTCCATGACTCAGGAAACTGAGTGGAAGAGGGGGCAGAAAGAATGTAAGAGCCATGGTGGGAGAGATTACCCAGAGACAATATTCCCCTCAGCTACAATATATAAAGGGGGGCACCTGGCTGCCTCCTGCGCTATCCATAACCCCTTACCACATAGATTGATCCAGTATGCCCGCAGAGGAGGATACCCAGTGGATTGGGGGACAGGGAGGAGGGAAATGGGAATATCAACACAATATTTGCTCATTCAGTGTATCTAATTTTGGATAATAAAGATAAAAATAAAAGAGAATGATTACCAAGGATGCTCCACTTCCTGAAATAAACCAGGTAGAACAATTGTTTGTATATGCTTTCAGAAAATCATGCTAAACATGTATATCCTATAGAAAATTATCTGCCTAAAATATAATTGTGTTTTACTCATAAACTACTTTCTTCATAGTTTTAATATACACTTATTGTAGTTACAGTGTGAAGAGGTATTTTGTTTTGTTTAGAACTTTATCAAGAATTGTTCACAATTTTGGAAACACGTTTCTAACACTTCTCATAACAATGAACCACCAATTATTTTTTTTCTGAGATTGGGTCTAACTCTAGCCCAGGCTGACTTGGAACTCACTCTGTAGTCCCAGGCTGGCCTCGAACTCTCAGCAAACTTATTAACCTCTGCCTTCTGGGATTAAAGGTGTGCACCACCATGCTCCACACACACACACAAAAAAAACCCCACCAATTTAACTACAGCTCTAATAGCCTATATACAACTATACATTCACATGATTGTAAAATTTATTAGTTTATAACTAGAAAGAGAAGAGAGAGAAAGAATGGGCGTGGCAGGGCCTCTAGTCTCTGCAAACAAACTCCAGAGGCATGTGCCACTTTGTGCTTCTGGCTTTACTTGGGTACTGGGGAATCAAAATGAGGTCATTAGGCTTTTCAGGCAAGTGCCCTAACCATTGAGAAATCTCTCCTGCCCCTATTCACATGATTTTAAGCTAAAGGGTGAGTACATGACTCCTGGAATTTCTGTGGTTCTCGTGTACTAGTATTCACATACGTAAACATACTTTATTATTTGCAGTATAATATAATATTACATGTATAGGTAGCTTATGTATCTAAGAATCTTATTTTCAAGATAGTAACATGGCCATTATGAAATATTGCTGGCTGTGTCTGAGAGGATTGAGGGTCATGATCCTAGACTCATTTTTCTTTCTAGACTGCTCAATTTTCAGTCTTGGCAAAAGAGACTGCTTCTTTCTTCTGCTTCTTTCTGTCCATAATTGACCTGGTGGAAGGAGGGAGTTTTGTAGTCAGCCTGGACTTTGGGACAGAAAAAAAAAAATAAAAACAACCAACCTCTGAGGTGAATGACCTTCCAGGAAGCTAGGAGTCCTTGAGCCCCTTGGTTTACCACGATGCCACATAAAACAGCTTCCTCCCCACTATCCACCTGTCCAAACCCTTTCTAACCCTGCTTAGTATGTGGAGGTTTCAGGGTGAAAAGACTTCCTCTCACTCACCAAGCAGTACAGGAGGGATAATGTGTCTTAAGGAAATCCCAACTAGCTCAGTGGTTCTCTCCTTTTGGGCTTTCAGCTAAAAAACAATAGCTCTCAAAAAATGCCTGCCTATTTAGAAATACAGCCTTTGGAGGAGTCCACCAATGTATCAGCATTCCTATGAGATCAGGCTGGCCAGGTCTGATGCATGAGAAGCCAGGTCTCTACAGAAATGTGCCAGTGTGGAAAGGGCAAGTCAGGTCTGAATACGGGGGTCAAGAAACTCAGCTGGTTTGTTCCTGCAGGGGAGGGTGTAGAGGTGGGGCTGGAGGAACACAGGCTTTACCAAGAGATTGTCAGTGGTTACTCTTCAGACAAACCATAGACAGGGAAGAGGAAAAGAGGCAATTTCCTCCAGGGCTGTGATTGCAAAGCTCATGATTCTGTCATGTAAAGGTGGGGTTTGCTTTAAGGATAGAAAGTGGGAAGGAAAGCAAACAGTGCTGACCATTGGTGGAATCTGAAGCTATCTTTGCTTTCTTCCTTTTCATTTTTGATAGTTGGCAAAAAAGAACAAATAGTGAGTAAATTGTATGGTGATCACACTCCAGCTCCATGGCCATGCTCCCTGGGCAGGAACCCTAGAGCTGCAACATTCTCACTGAAATCTGGGATGAAATCCTCTAAATTTGTATTGCTAACTGTGAAATGGGGACAGCAGTGGAACCAACTTCATAGAATAGGTTAGTGTACCCACGAGTACGTGGTCCTCGGTAGCTAAAACAACTACAGTGATTGTGTTACTAAGGAACATAGTCAATAAAGCATCTAGCTTCATGTGCTCTTTTTTTGATATAAATCACTAATTTTGGTGGTCACACAGCTGGGAAATGCATTATTATTCTTCCTGTAGCTTTGATGTATAAAATGCCTCTGATGTAGGAGTTATGATGAAAATGGTTGTCTAATTCCTTTCTAGGAACTTGGCCACTTTTTCTAAAAAGAATGACTTTTCACTTTGGTCTGTAGATATCCAGTGGGTTATTAGAACAAGATGAAAAGGCTTCTCTGGCTTCTCATCATATCTGTCTCCTTTGCAGTCTCAACATTCTGGGCAGGTTCTGCTCTGCTATATATGTAATCATGCTGATCATTTGAAAAATGTTTTGTCCAGAACCATAATACAGGGTTGGCTTGACCTAGACATATGCAGCTTCTCTCTTCAACCTTCAAGGTTAAATGTACACTTATCAGCTACAATGGCCAGAAATGACCATAAGAAGAGAGAAAAGAGGTGGCCCTCAGAAAATCTCAAACAAAAACTAACCATGAACATCTCTCCCCTATATTGCCCTGACTTTCTGCAAATGTTCCTCTATTTCCTCAAAGCCTTGGAAAGGGGTTCTGGAGATTTTAGTCAACCTCCTTCCAGATAGCTAGCATACTCAGGAAAGCTACCTTCTTAATCTCCCAAACTCATCTTCATCAATGGTTTTTCTGTGTGTCAAGCTTCTGGACCTTAGTTTGGGACCAACTGTAACTTTGAAGGGTGTATTTTTCTGGGATTGGTATGGACCATGTCACACCTCAAAGGGAGGCTTTGAGGTGGCTACCATCCACATCAGTTTGGGCTTGACTCTTCTACACCAGGGAGCCACAGACATCCTGTCCCGAATGAGCAAATCAATAGGCTGAGTCCACTCGAGGAGAAGCTCAGGAAGTGGTTGGCAAAAGAAAAGCTGGTCTAGAGATGGCTTGTCTATGAGAAATGGCCATGGTGGTGACCACAGCTGGCCTTGAGTAAACTTGTAACTCAGAGAAATTGGTCCTCTGTGTCCTCCCACTCCCCTTTCAGCTCCTCCTTCTTTCCCTGCCCCCCATAGTGAAGATACTGTGAATCAGAAAGGTCAGAAGCATAGAATATCATTAGAGGCTTTTCCCTCTTCCTCTCAACCATAGCTATAGTTCTGAACTATAAATTGTGCCTTCATTTTTTTCCCCCAAATACTACTCTCCTTGATATTTTTGCTCTTAAAGCTATTTCTACCTTGATGATTCTTTTTCTGTCTCTCATGCAATATGAACAAGGTTTACTGTGTAGGGCTATGTACCGGACAGCCATCAAGTTCTAGGACAGAGCTATGGACTGTACGGACAGCCTTCAAGCACACCAACAGTGAAGCTCAGGTGGCAGTTAAGGAAAAGGGAACTAGTTTCCTACTGGAAAGTCAGTGATGGCTACACTGTCAATTTCAGAGACTCCGGATATGAATGAATTTAAAGGTGTGAGTGAGTGTGTAGGTGACAGCTGATGGGGCAAGGTGGGTGGATGACAATTTGGACTTGCCTGGAAGATGCTGAAATATTACAGTCATTCAGAGCCCATCTGCCTTTTTGCATTTATTTTCCCATCTTTAAACTTTTCATAGAACTTTCTCTCCCATGTTCCCTTCCCAGTTGCAGTTCTTTACACTTTTCCTAACTGAGACAGATCAGGAGGAGTAAATCTCCTCTGGGTTAAACACAGTTAAATTGTGTCAAGAATGTTAATTTCATGATAGTTCCTCTTTGTAAGCATTCTCTATGTATTTTTTTTCTCCCAATAATCTAAGCCTTTAGAAGTGGGATGTCTTTCTTAAGATATTTATTTTCAAGCAGAGACAGAGGTAGAGAGAGGAGAGACAGAGAGAATGGGCCCACCAGAGCCTCTAGCCACTGCTAACAAACTCCAGATGCATGTGCCACTTTGTGCACCTGGCTTTATGTGGGTACTGGGGAATCGAACCAGAGCCATTAGGCTTCACATGCAAGTGCCTTAACCGCTGAGCCATCTCTCCAGCCCAGGATATTAGCTTCTTGATGGACAGCTGCCAGACACTTTCTTTGTGCCCAGCTGTCTTTAGTAGGAAGATATTAATTAGCCCCTTCTTTAGCCACTAGCTAGATTGTCATGGCAACCTGACTGCCTTGTATACTTCAGGGACACCTAGAAGATTCCACTTCAGCTGCAATCATGACTGTTGCTAAAGCTCTGACTTTATCTCTAGGAAGTCCTGCTCCAGTGACAGCTGTTCCAGACAATTGTGTCAATCCTGGATAGTTTACTTCAGCATGACAAGTCTCAGTGATCTCCAAACTTGCCTGCTGTCACTCTGGAGGGTCCCACCCATCTTGCAGCTACTGTCACTCAAGCAAGGCCTGGGGAGCACTTGTCCTGTGATTGGTAGACTGGAAGCCATGCTCAGCCTGCCTCTATGGGGATATGTAAGCAGCCTGCTTCTTGATCTCTTCAGATCAGCCTAAGAGGCTTCTAAGCACTCCAATCAGAGCTTCTTCCAAAGGCTCTTTCATTGCCTACTGTGGTATGTACCATAAGTAGAGTGGGCTGAGCTTCTCACAAGGATCAGAGAAGCCTGGCATACCTAGCAGGTGGCTAGAAGGCAGGGAGAGAGTGATTCCTGAGGCTCCGAGCCCCTGAGGACTTCCAGGGCTGAGAGCTCTCTGCTCACTCCACAGCTAGGAGGCAGATGTTCTAGGGCATGGCAGAGGCAACAAAGGACCGTGGAAGTACTGAGAAGGCAGGAGGCAGTGGACAGCTGAAACTATAGATGACGAGAGACTCTGAAGACCCAAGCAGAGGAACTGCAGGCCCACACCATGGGTAGAGATCCAGAGAGCCAGTGTGGCTAGGAGCTGGGGGTTTTGACGCTCAAAGATAGAACATAGCTGTTGAATGGTGGCACTTCAAGCTCAGAGCAATGGGCCTCTGACCTGAGTACTAAGAACTCCAAGTCTCTAGCTTTAAAACCCTGGAGTCATCAGTCTCCAGTTCTCAGGGCCTAGAGTCATGTGCCTCTGACTTTGAAAATCCAGAGAAATAAGCCTTTGACCTGATTGCTTAGAGTTGTACCTCTGGCTTTTGAATCCTAGGATGTCAGGATCTAAAACTATAAACTTCTTAAAGCCTTTTGCCTTTAAGCCTCTGGCAACCAAGAGCTCGGGGAGCTGCTCCTTGAGTATTCATGATTTCATCTGAACAGAGAAAAAGACCACCCCTGCCAGCCATCAGTGTATGACATTGGTGGAGAGTTCTTATCTCATAGTCCAGTATGACATTCAGTGAAAACCCAGGAATACTCAGGAGCACAGTATGAGTGCAGATGACCCAGGAACACAGATGCAAGTTGTCCCAAATGCCATGTTCCAATTAATAAAAGTTTTTTACAGTTATAGAACAAAAGAAAGCAAAAGATTAAGACACTTTCAGATTACATTGAGGAAACAGGTAGGAGGGTGACAGCCACAGGAGGGTGTCACCTGCTACAAGCTTCAGGTGCTGATCCATGACATTCTTAGCTTCTGGGTTGGTGTAAGCTAGTGGTCTGTTACTACATCCCAAAAGATTTCACATGATAGCTGTAAGAATATTATGTCAGAAACAGAGGTGGCCCGTGAGCAGCTATTAAAGAAGGCAAAGATAGCAAAAAAAAAAAAAAAAAAAAAAAAAAAAAAAAAAAAAAAAAAAAAAAAAAAAAAAAAAAAAAAAAAAAAAAAAAAAAAAAAAAAAAAAAAAAAAAGAAAGAAAGAAAAGAAAAAAAAAAGGCTCTGGATCTGCAACATTCCAACTCTCCACAATCATGAAGTTCTAATCAGTCACATTGTAGAATCCTTCACACAGCATGGTTTGGGGTGGGTGGGGGAGGGGCAGATGACACTTTAGTTCATACATAGGACCAAGAAATTCACTTTTGTACTTTTCCAGACACAGAAGTCTTTAGTGGATTGAACATATATATATATACAGGAGAGAGGTATATAAATCAATATCATGAATTTTTCTTTGCAATGGTAACTAACTCCCACCATCTCTGGGGCCTCTTTGCCTGGCATATGGGGCACTAAGAATTACATTCTACTCTTGGCAAAATATTTCTGGAATTATTGTAACATGTTTAAATTAGAAAGTTATTTTTTTTCTCTCACGTAAATGGAATCTGGCTGTAGATAGCCAAACACACATATGTGTGTTCTGCTGAATTATCACTGTTATTCTTTTCCTTCAACAAGTCATCCTTGTGGCTTCCACTCACAAACTACTTCAAGGTCACAGTTAGATATTGTACTTCCAGCTATGGAATCCATTGTTTAGCAGGCAGAGGAAGCGCTGAGAGCTGATTCAACGCTTCTTTTGTAAGGGTCTTCCCCCAAAGTCCTATGAATTAGAAGCCATAATTTAGTCACAGAATTAATCATTCTCTCTAAGAGAAGCTGGGAAACTTGGGGTTTCAGTTAGATACTCTACTATTCCCCATCTCCCCCAAATCAGAATAATGTTACTAAAAAAGGAGACAGGATGAATATTGGATAGATAACTAACAATCTTGGTCATTATTCTAGGAGCACAGTTGGACAATTTCATAGCAGGTTTAGGACCAGCAATTAACCACTCAAGTCCTGTGGCCTATGGAAAAGGTAGATGACTGTCCCCATCCCACCCAGGAGTGTCCCTTTCTATGGGATTGAATAAACACTCATCACACCTTAATAGAATTCTTCCCCAGTACCCTCATAAAGCCAGATGCACAAAATGGAAAATGAATAAATTTCTAGAAAGTGTAGAGACTAATTTAGTAATTTAAAATTTTTCCACAAAGAAAAGCCTGTGCTCAGATGGTTTCACTATTGAATTTAAACGCATGTTTAAAGAAGAATTAACACTAATCCTTCAGAAACTCATTCTAAAAATAGAGGAAGGAGCACTTGACAGTTCATTCTATCAGGCTGGGATTACCCTAATACTAAAACCAAACAAAGATGCTACAAGAAAAGGCCATTATCAAAATTCAGCACACAGAAAATAAAATTTAACTTTAATTTTTATAAAAATAATACACCTACATTGTTTGACACGTACAGCACAAAGAAAGTGTCTGGCAGCTGTCCATCAAGAAGCTAATATCCTGGGCTGGAGAGATGGCTCAGCGGTTAAGGCACTTGCATGTGAAGCCAGGTGCACAAAGTGGCACATGCATCTGGAGTTTGTTAGCAGTGGCTAGAGGCTCTGGTGGGCTTTATGTGGCTGGCTTACCTGAGCATTACCAGATAAAGGGGATTGAACGTATTAAGGGTGTGGATTTCAGTTTCTCTGGGAGCAGCTGGCCTGGGACAACAAGGTTTGTCTCACTCAGCCTGACTTTCGGAGGACCTAAAAATGGCAGGCTTACACAAGCTCTTAGTAAAGCACAGGCAAGCACTTAGCAAGTATTTAATGACCATCGTCATCACTGGCTGTATCATGTTCGCCAACTTGAATGCATTTTGTAACACTAAGCACAAGTGACAATTTGGGAAGTAGAAACTATTGCTGATATTGAATTTGAACAAACATTCTAGAAAAAAAATTGTCTATATATTAAAAGAAGTTGTTCTTGTTTTTAAATGATCTGTATATTGAGACAATAACTTAGTAAGAATTTCTGAAGAACTAACTGGACAGATACATAACCGTGGGATGCATGCCAGTGCTGGTTGTAACAGGAAAAACTAGAAAACATAATTTACTTGTTCAATAATAGAGATTATTAAAATAAATTTTTCCTAGCCAAAAGATGGAATACCATAACATTATTAAAAGTCATGTTACAAAGAAATGTCTTATGTGGAAAAAAAAACTGATCTGTATAGGCCCAGAATTGAGTTGTCCTCCACAGTGAGCTATTGACTGGGGAGACCATTGAAGTCCCCAAACCAATGTAGGCCATTGTCAAAACATTTGGTTACCTGTCAGACTACAAGGTAAGACCCTATTGCTGAAGACACCACTGGCTGCAGTCACAGAACATCTGAATACAAGGCTAGAACCAAAAGAGAAACAAGCTCCCTCCTGGCTAGCCCTCAGAGTGCTTGGAAAGCCCTATGGGAGCTGCTGGAAGTCAACAGTCACCAACAGCAGGAATAAGCAGGGGACCCTGCAGACTACGAAATCAACCAGCCAGACAAGAAGCACACACATGTGCAATAGTGGCACACAGCCTCTGCTAGTAACCAACTGTTCTCTGATTGGACATGAGGCCAGCTCAGTGGAAGAGAACTTATATCTGGTACTGGAGACCAAGTCAGAATCCCATGGTGAGGAAACTTACAGACTTCAGCGAGAAGCCCCCACTGCTCTCTGGAGCATAAGAGTAGGCTTGCACACCAAAAAGTCTTTCAACCTACTTTGCATATCCCCTTTAATCTCACTCTTGGTTGGAGAATCTGTTTTATTTTACAGATGACAGAGAAAATGGAGAAGAGCCAAGATACATTGATAAGAAAAAAATATAAGTGACTGCCCACCCCGAGATGTGCCACCTCTACCACATCTGTTGGAGGCCCAGGAGAAACTGCAGCGACATGAATACCGCTCTTACGGCTCCTCTGATAATCTACTCCAGGGTGATGGTGACACGGGGATCAATCAAAACCCATCAAAGCAGAAATCCAGAGGCTACAGAAAACTCCACACTAAATCAGACTGCCAACAGGCCTGGCACGGCTCAGGGAACATTTCAGAAGAGAGGGAGGAAAGACTATAAAAGCCACAGAGTGAGTAGGAATACCCTGAGACATGGATCCCCAGCTACCCCACAAGGACCAACTGAGGCCTTCATGACCCCACAGTGAATACCAGAACCTCCCTGAGGAGGGCCCCAGGGAAACATAAGCAGGGTCCAGGGATAATAGAGTATAACCTGGCCAGGCATGGTGGCACATGTCTTTAATCCAGTACTTGGGAGGCAGAGTTAGGAGGATTGTTATGAGTTCAAGGCCAGCCTGGGACTATAGAGTGAGTTCCAAGTCAGCCTGGACTAGAGTAAGACCCTGCCTTGGAAAAAACAAACAAAATATATTCTGTTAGTATATATATATATATATATATATATATATATATATATATATATTAAAATAAAAATGATCTGTATAAATGATCTCAAACATATAAAAATAAAATTTTATAGACATAGAAAATAATTAAGTGACTTTCTCCCAGGGGTATGATTACAGATGCCTTTTAAAAATTTTTATTGTTATTTTTCTGTATCTTTCATGATTACATCAGTACAGTTTTCTTTTTTGTCAACAAGGGAAGGATTAATAATGTTATTGAGAAAGGTAAACAGTCTGTATCACCCAAGTTCATACCTAATTGTCAGTTCTTTTTATTTTCTTTAATTGGTTCTCCAATTGATTGCTGTCGGTTTTGTTGTTTCCAGAAGATTGGAAATGGTGTGTCTTATAGGAACCATTTTGACAGGAGGCTTTTCTTTATTCTCAGTGTATCTTTCAGACCAGCATTCTAAACAGCAGCTCCACGCTCAGTGGCAGCAGAAAGCTGCCTAATCACACCAACACCTTTTGGCTGCAAAAATGGAATGACTGGTGGCTTGTAATAGGTCCAAATCTCTCTTGTGGGCTCTGTGAGCAGAATACCTCAGCCGCAGAACAGCATTCGCGTGTTGGCTCCATGGCTCTTCTGTCTCATTCGAAGTTCCTAAAACACCAAGTGACTGCAACAAAATCTAGAAGGCTCCTGGTGGCAGGGCTAACCCATGCCATTTCTTTTCACTTTACATCAATATTGTCAGGCAATAGGTATTAATAATGTTTGTGAGATACGATGAATCCAAGAAGGCATATCTGATACCTGCAGTAAACTTAAAGCTAAAGGAGAGCATTGTTCAGAAAAATAAAAGATTAACAATATCTCTTCAGAGAGAAAAGACACAGGATATAACTCCAGACAAGATCAGGATGTCCAGATGAGGCAACATCAACATCCAAGCAAGTCATTTGATGTCATTGAACTCATTCTTTCTTCTGTAAAATGGCCATAGAAATGCCTATGTCCTAAGGCTGCTGTTAATAGGGGAAAATGGTGGCACTCAACACTATTGGTAAACTTATAGAAGCCAAGGTACATACACTTCTACATGAAGAGGCAAAACAGACTGAGAAACAGAAAACCACAAATGACTGGGTGCTGTAAGAGGCATCGATTTCCTTATTGGAGAAGATAGCAGGACACTTTCATCTAAGACTAAGCATGGAGTTAGACCATTCTGTAACTAGAGGTCGTAAGTATAAGAAATCAGACACTTAAACATTTATGAGAACAATTTCAACTCTTCCACATTGAAGTTCTCATTTAAAATATGACAAAGATAAACCACCATTCCAGAAAAAGTTTAGGGGACCAAAAAGTATTATCTAGAAGTTGTATTCTTTTTATTTACTTATTTGTGAGGAAGAAAGGGGGAGAGAGGAGAGAGAGAGAGAGAGAGAGAGAGAGAGAGAGAGAGAGAGAGAGAGAGAGAGAATAGATGCACCAGGGCCTTTTGCCCCTGCAAACAAACTCCAGACATATTAGCAATTTTGTGCATTTGGTTTTATGTGAGTACTAGGCTTTATTTTTTTTTAATGTGGGCCAGTAGGCTTTGCAATAAAGTGCCTTTCACTGCAGAGCCATCTCCCCAGCCCAGAAGTTGTAAAGTATTTTTGATAAAATCTTGAATTTCACTTAAAGAGGAAAAAAAAATGCTCTGAGGAAATTGGTAATATTCTAGAAAGTTCCTATTGAGTAAAGACAGAAGAGAAAACATGAAAAATCACTTTCCTGCCCCATAGCATCAGAATAAAAAAATGACTACAATGTTAGAATAGAAACAATTTAATTATTAATTAATCATTTTAATTAAAATGTAAATGACTTCATATGCCACTTAAAATTTAGAACTAAGACCAACAAGTTTGGAAATTTTGCATGAGCTCCATAAAATTAAATTTTCCTTCCTACTTGCCTTTTGTGATGAGCACTGTTTGCCTTGTTAAGCATTGCAGACAATGGAGGTAGTGGGTGGGAGCTGCCAGTCGACCCATTCACTCCCATCTAGCATTAATATGAACACAATTTGGTCTCACTGATGAGAATTTCATGGAGTCAGGTTTTCAAGGGCAGAGTTTAGAGTGCCTAGTTCCTACTTTTATTATTGTGAGGTGATGAAAATGTTTTATTATAGTACCTGCAGTGTGTTTTTAATCTCCAGCACTGCTTAAACGGAGTGTGATGGTACACACTCGTAATCTTAGCACTCCAGAGATGAAGGCAAGAGGATTAAAAGTTCAAGGTCATCTTCATCGATATAGTGAATTTGAGAGCAGTTTAGGCTACATGAGACTTTGTGTGTGTATGTGTACATGTATGTATGTACATGATATGTCAATTGAATAAATAAGTCTATTTTTATATCTGTCTAAATTTTGGCCTCATCTGAAATTCCTATTCATCCTGACCCTACTATCTCTTATGCAGTCATTTTCCCTGTTTGAGAGACGCTGTAAGGATAAGTCATTTGCCCAATAATCAATCTGGGAAGAGAACCTACATTTCCTGAGAGCCTGGCTGAAATGCCCGCCTGCAGCTCTCTGCCTTCCCCCAGCAGCCTCTGTAATAAACAGAGCCACATAGCTGCTTGTGCTGAGCAGCTTTCGAAAGAGAAAGCTGTCTGAAAGACACACAAATATTGTGACTCCCGCAATGAAAGCTTCTCTCCCGGGAGCCAGAAAGAGAGTGTGTGCAGAATCCTTAACCTCTTTGAACATGCCATCCTTTAAGTAAAGCTCCTATTTAAGAGGCATCCCCCGGGACTCCATGCTTGTCATCTTCCCCACACTCTTTCACAGTGCACTGTTTATTAGTGAGACAGCTAACGTGCAGAATGCAGGAAGGCCAACGAGAGCTCTGGCTTTGTTCAGGGACTGTATCTTCCGAATGGCCAAACTGCCAGCAGCCCTACAGTTAGAGGCCATATTTCTCATTTTTAATCCCTCCTTGGACATAGATTTTTTTTTAAAGGCAAAATGATATGATACAAAAAGTAGTTTTAAAATTATACCTATCTAGGTTCAAGTCCTTGCTTCCCTACTTACTGTGCAATTCTGGGGACATTATTTAATCCATTGTCGGTCTATTCAGGCTGCTCTCACAAAGTACCTTAGACCGTGAGGTAATTCATAAGCAGCAATTGCTCACATATCTGGAGATTGAGAAATTCAGTCTCTGGTGAGGGCCCTCTGCTTCTGTGGTAGGCATGCCTTGTCTGATTCTTCAAGCTTCTTTATTTTTATTTCATTTTTTGTTGTTTTTGTTTTGTTTTGTTTTGCATGTGCCTGTGCGTGTGTGTGTTCATATGTGTGTTGGTATACACACATGTGTATGTGTATGTGAAAGCCAAAGGATGAGATAGTGTTCCTCATTAGTTTTTCATCATATATGTATTGTTGATAAGTAGAAACACTGTATGAACAAGTCTTCTGTTGACACCCCCATTTCCTCCCCTGCCCCCATTTCACCTTGTTTTTGAGACAGGGTCTCTTGCTCCCTGATTCAGCTAGAGTAGCTGACAGTAAGCCTGTCTCCACCCTCCCAGTGCTGGATTGTAGGCTCAGACCACTTCTGCCTTTTCTGTGGATGCTGGAGATCAAAACTCCAGTCTTCCTGCTTGAGTGGCAAGCACTTTAGCCAATGAGCAGATCCTCAGACTTCTTTTATAAATAAGGGCGCTAATCCCATTTGTGAGAGCAGAGTCCTCGTGACCTAACCATGTGATAAAGGTCCCACCTCTGAATAGCACGCACTAGGGATTATTTCAATATATGAATGGGGGAGAGAGCAGTAAGCTAAATTCCTCCCTCTATGAGGCCTGCTTTGCAGATTGTCCTATTGGTTGGTCAGCAGGGCTGAATGGAACTTGACTGGATGCTAGTTGATAGGCTTTCCAGTGAAATTCCCAAAAAGAAGAGCTCTGGAAATCTGGGTGTCTCTCTCACTAAACCCCTCTCTCCAACCACCAGGGCTGAGAGTAGGAAGCTACTTAAATTGTCTTCCTGTTTGTGGGCTTGTTTGCAATGCAATAAACAACCCACTTAAGTAAGGCAGAATTCTCAATGCTCAGTGAAGGACAGTGAGTCATGCCAGCATCTGCCCTTTTGCCTGCGCAGGTTTTAATTACTCCATGTTCCTTTGAAGAATGCCCGGTTTCCCTGGAAGAGCTCTTAGCCATCCTATGTGAATGAGGTCACAGAAGGCTAGTTGGAGCTGGAATGGTGCAGAGCAGGGCCAAGACTAATGATTGTGACTCTGGTGGCATCGGGTGCAGCTGCCTTTCCCCCTCCCTTCTCTGCCACCCAAGCCTCTGCTCTGCTTGGAAAAGCACAGCCTTTTGTCAAGACTGGGTCATTCTGGAGCGCTTGCAGCTTCACTGTGGCCTGGGGAGAAATGCTTTTGATGTGTTCTACCCAATGGTCAGTGTGGGTAAAGCAAAAACGGTTCTCTCAAGCAGTGAGTTGAACTGCCACACCGCTAACTTTGAGTGCCAACCTGGCATTCCCTCCCATGACATTCTCTCTTCCATCACCTAACCATCTTGCTCACTCGTGGACGAGGGATAGTATCTCGAAAGTAAGCAGAAACAAACTGATTCTTTGGATCTCACATAGGATCCAGACTGAATTAACTAGCTAGTAAACAATGAAATGCTTTGAAAATAAGATGAAAACTTACAGTCGAGTACAGGATATAAGAAACAGCAGTTGGGAAACCAGTATGTGCCAGGCATGGTCTGAGGCACTGGTTAAAAGTTGCCTATCCTGAAAGGTGTGTGAGTTCTGAAATGAAATCAAGCTGTCTCGACTTGGATTTGAGTTTTGACGTGGAGTAGCATAATGTACTGTATAATTCCTTATTTTACCCCAGGAAGTCTCAGTGTGTGCATTGGTTTCCCCTTGTGACCCTGGTTGTCTTGTTCTTGTCTGGCTGATCTCTTTTCAGCTTCCAGGTTTCAGCTTAAATATGATCTCCACCAAAGGGTGCTTTTCTGACCATTTTGTCTATAGCAACTCTCCCATGCCCTCCACCACTGTTCATAGTGTCACTCAGCTCATTTCCTCCCAAGCACTTACTGTCTGCATCCATTAAAACACTTGATGCAAGTCTGTTCTCTTGAGACCAGGCTTGGTGTCTGGTTGTGGGGAATATAGCTCAGAATAACAACTATCCCTCCTGGAGCTTGCATCCTAGGGAGGTAAGACAGATGGGCAAGCAGATAAGCTGATAATAACTAAATCATATCCCAGACACTCTGAAGTACTTGTCTATCCCTGTCTTAAATGGAATTGTTAGCTACTTAAGGATGAGTTTTGGCTGGTCCTCATTTCTGCTGGATTCTCAGTGTCTACCATGGTGTTTAGAACAGCTCATACTGTACTAAAGCAAAAATAAGTTAACAATATAAAGGGTAGTATTTTGAAGAGTAAGAGATAATCATAGAAATGAAGTAGATAATCCACACTGAAACTCAGTATAGTTCCCGGAACATGGTAAACACTTAATATAAATGTTGGCTGTTTTTCAGTTAGGTTACAAAGCTGTGTTCTTGATTACTTTACCACACTGTCTATAATAATAGCCATAGTAACAACTGATTGTTATTATAGATTTATATATAATAATGTACCACTACTGAATTCTAATTCATGCTGTGAACTGCCTAGACATATTAAAATTATCTTATTTAATTATAGTGCCATGATAATCCTGAAAGTAAGACGTCATTAAGTACCAAACTTCTGCACTAAAAAGCAGACTGTGTAGGCATCAAAGATGGGTACAAAAGAAGTCCAAGTTTTCCAAGAAGAAGGAGACTCATGAAGTCCAAAGAGATATAACAGGGGAGGTGCTGCTGGAAGAGGCTGGGAAGGGGGAAGGATCTTTACTTACTTCTCTTGTTGCTCTGACACAATATTTGATAAAAATAACTTCAGGAAGCAAGTGTTTACTTTGGCTAATCGTTGGAAGTGACAGTCCATCATGGTGAGGAAGGCATGACAACGGAGGTGTGAGACAGCTGGACACATTGCATCCACAGTCAAGAAGGAGAAAAAAAGATGAATATTGATGCTCTCTTGGCTTTTTCCTTTTTTAAAAACATAAATTTATTTATTTTAATTTCTATTGCTTTTTCCTTTTCATTCAGCCCAGGACCCCAGCACGCAGAATGGTGCTCCGCACAGTTAGGGTGGCTTTTCCCCTATCAATTCACCCTATCTGGAAACTCCTTCAGGCATGCTCAGAGGACCGTCTCCTAAGTAATTCTAGATCTTGCTACGATGATAATCAGCATTAACTGTCATAATCCTAGCAGGGTGATAGGCTATGAGGTGTGGAACCCAGACAGAGAGAAATCCCGAAAAAGAGCACTGAAGAGTGCTCCAGATAGACCAGCCGCACATGGCAGAAGGTGAGGTGCATGAAGAGAACAGCAACAGGGACCAGGAACGGTGAGGGAAGCCTTCCAATATCAAGTAAAGGATTTGAGGCTTATTTCAAAGTAATGAGGAGCCACGGAGATCCTGAAGCCAAGCAGTAAAGAGAATGGGAACATCAGCTTTGGGAAGATTACTTTGTCCCTAAGATAGCTGGAGCAGAGGTGAGGCTGAAACTGGTGAACAAGACTCCTGCGAGTCAGTGAGAAAACAGTGAGTGACAACAGAATGAAGGGAACAGAAGCTTCGAGTGGAATTTCCTAACCTGATTGCAGGCAAGAGGCAAAGGGATGTGTCAGGCTTAGCTGTGAGGTTCCAAGCTTCAGCTCCTGGGGTTCTTCTAACACACTTGACAATTTTTTTTTTTTTTTTTTTTTTTTTTTTTTTGGTTTTTCGAGGTAGGGTCTCGCTCTAGTCCAGGTTGACCTCGAATTCACTATGTAGTCTCAGGGTGGCCTTGAACTCACGGCGATCCTCCTACCTCTGCCTCCCCTGCCTCCCGAGTGCTGGGATTAAAGGCGTGTGCCACCACGCCCGGCTTGACAAAATATTAAATTCAGAAATAGAGAGCTTGAGGGCTAGAGAGATGGCTCAGCGGTTAAGGCACTTGCCTCTAGTGTCTAAGGCCCTGGGTTCAATTCCCCAGGTCTCACATAAGCCAGACCCACACGGTGGTGGCCCTGGTGCATTTTCTCTCTCTCTCTCTCTCTCTCTCTCTCTCTCTCTCTCTCTCTCTCTCTCTCTGCTTGAAAATGAATAAATAAAATATTTAAAAAAAAAGAAATAGAGAGCTTGATAGTTCTTTAACTCAGCCTGTTTTAAAATGATCCTTTCTCCTGAGGGTTAGTAAGATTGTTCTTTCAGTAGCTCTGTGCTTTGGTGCAGTATTAGGACAAGGGTGGCATTTGAGGAATGTTTATCAAGCTGAGCTAAACTGAATTGAATTGTTGGGAAGGCTATTGTTTTGATTGTCACTACAGTTGAGGCTACTTTTTGCCTTTGCGAATCTAAAGGCAGATGAAACCAATCCAAGTGAGTCTACTCCCTGTGGGAGACAGAGGCCTTGTGCACTAAGATTTAAATACACTTGTTCACAGTAGCTACAAAGACCAAGGTGCCTGAAAATGATGTCTAGGGTGTTAAAATTATGGGTTTTTGTCTTTTGTTTTTGCTTTTGTTTGGGGTTTTTTTGTTTGTTTGTTTTGATTTTTGAGGTAGGGTCTCAATCTAGCCCAGGCTGACCTGGAATTCACTAGGGAGTCTCAAGGTGGTCTTGAACTCATAGACATCCTCCTATCTTTGCATCCAGAGTTCTGGGATTAAAGGCGTGCATCACCACACCCACTAAAATTATGTTGTTAATGACCTTCACAAGAAACAAAATACCTGAGTGGATTTACAGTAAATTTGGTAGGTTCTTAGGAGCATGATATGACCTTTAAAAGTGTGTGTGTGTGTGTGTGTGTGAAGGGATAGGATGGTTTCTGACAGTACCTGAAGCAGATATTGGGCACCCTGCTGAGCTGAGGGGAAAAACCTGCCATAGTGGACACAAAATAAGCCTTGCTTTAAAACATGAGCATTAAATTGAAACGTAGATGTATAGATGATCCAAAGGTCAAGTGCAGATTTGTATTCAAGAGACTTCTCACCAGGATAGCATGATGTAGCTTGCTTGAAGGAAGATTATAGCAAGAATTTGTTATTCAATTGTCATCAGTTAATAATTCTCCCAGAGGTAAAAGTTTCAGAGATCCTGGAGAAAATCATATTCTCAGTTTTGGTCCTTTTCCAAACACTAAAAGCAGGGTCTTTCAGAAGCCATTATCAACTTTGTCAAAACTAATCCACTAACCTGAAACCTTCCTCTTGTGTTACTGTTCTGTTTGTTTTTCAGATTCACACCAAGCCTTTTCCTCATCCTGGCACATGATGCCCCATGATGCCCACTGAATGGACTATGTGTACCAACTCCCTTCCCTCTGGATTTTGGTTGGATTTGGTCTTTGGGGAAGTGGACAGAAGATTAGAATAAGAGAGGCTAAAATTCCCATTGGGTCATGTTAGGCTGGCTCCCTTGACTACCCTACCACATAGCCTTCTTGGTCTCTAGAGTTCTAGAAGAACCCTCCCCCCCCGCCTGCAGGCATGACCCTATTCCTGGGTGCTCAGGTGCCTGCCCGTTCCCCTATGCTTTGCCCACACTATGGTAAGTAGTCCTTTCTGAGAATTTCCTTTTTGAACTGCGCTAACTTGGGTGTCATTCTTGGTTCTTGTTTCCCGCTGGGATGTTGTGAGGTGATACAACTTATTTCTTTATAGCTATACCCATCATGTTTTAATCTTCCCTCCAGAACTTCATCCTTGAGTAAAGAAAAATAATCAATATTCTCTCTTGTGGTAGTTTGAATAATGTCCCCCAATAGAATTTATTATAATTGTGTTTATTAAATTGTTAATTGTCTCCAGGCTTCTGGCTGGAGGAAGTGTCACTTTGGCCTAGCCTCCTGGGGACTGGCTCTTTCTAAATTGGATGCAAAATACTAGGGATAGGTATGCAAAAGAAAAGCTGGAACCCCAGTCTGGCAGTTCTGCATTTTGTGAATTACAGTGTTACAGTGTGCTTGCTGGCTTCTGGAAGTGTCTCTGTCACTGCTTGGATCTGTGAAAGGGGTAGGGGGCAGCCTTTCCTTAACTTCCCCTGGATCTGTTAGTTTCAATAAATACTTTCCTCCCCCAAATTGTGCCTGGTTTGGAGATTCATCCCAGTGACGTGTGGCTGACATCTCTCTTTCTCCTTTCCTATCTCACCTCAGACTCTTGTGCAGGATTTCTACTCTTGGAGAAACCCTTTCTGTGCACTGTTCTCCCTTCTTGTGAGACCTTTCTCTTAGTGAACTTTAACTCAGTAGTAGACAAAATGTAGATTCAAAGTGTCTCCTTATTTATTTCAAGTAATACAAAATCACTACTATTTCTAATAGTTTTAAAAAATGTGTGTTATGTGTGTGCAAATATACACGCCCTGTGTATATGTGTGCAGGGGCCAGCGGAGAACATTGGGGGTCTTCTCTAGTGCTGCTCCACTTTATTTTGAGACAGAATCTCTCATTGATCCAGGAGCTGCCATTTTTAGTCAGACTGATGTACCAGAAAGTCTTGGTGATTTGTCTATATTATCTTTGCCCCTCTTAATACTGTGGTTACCCTGCTTTTAGCATGAGTGCTGGGATCAAACTCAGATCCTCATGCTTGGACAGCAAGAGCTCTTCTCTACTGAGTACTCTCCCCAGCCCCAATCACTGCTTTTCCATAGCTGAAAGTCTACTCAAATTATGAATAATTAATTTTGTGTTCAGCATATAAGGTATTTTCACTATTGCAAGACAAATCCTTGGAAAAATGCTACAGAGACATCCTCTTATTTAAGCTCACTATATTTTATGTCGGTAGCTCTTGGTCTGTCCAGACCCCTTTTTGTCCTTCCCTATACTCCTAGGCTGGAAGTTACTAGCATGAGAAGGACATTTATTTCCTTGCTCCTCTAATACTTGTTCAGGAGCCCTTCTCTCATGGTTCTGACTCTTGCCAGGCTCTAGAAATGGATTTTTCACTTTGTTCCTCCAGCCCTAAGGTGATATTGTCCGCGGTTATTGCTACTACCTGGCTACTCCTTCTCGGCTCCCTCAGCCTTGCCCATGCCTCTGTAAATAGTTTCTCCACTAAATGTTGTTAACTTGTCAGTTACCAGCCTGTCAGCTGTCACTTTGGATGTGCCATCTGTTTCCTGTGGGAGTTTTTATTAACCTCTACATTTAAAGTTGTTTAGACACTGAAACACTAGAATACCACCCATCATCCTAGGGATTCTACCATTTTAAATCCCATATATTTCTTCAAGCTTATCATAAATACAATTTCCACTGATGTGATTTCTAAGAACATATTCTGGACTCGAGGAATAAGCTGAATTCAGATCTGGAATCCTCAAACAAATATCTCCCCGAGTACAGGATCCCAAGCAGCTATCCCTGGAGTCATAGCATGCAAAGGCATTTCCCTGGGGTTTGATCCTGACCTCTATCTGGTGAGCTGAGCTGCTCTACATGTTAACCATGGGTGCTATTATTACCTGATGTAGCCTAAGAGTTCACCAAAGGTAGACAAGTTGTCTCCTTGGTCTGTTTCTCCCAAGCTGGAAAAAGACAAGGGTGACTCTTTAAGTCAGTATGCCTTAAATATGTGCTCAGTAGTCATTCAGCATCATATGAATTGGGGTGGACTAGGAATGAATTTTGATATGTATTGTCTACCTTAACATGAATGAGATAGGTTTTATATTTAGAGAGAGAGAGAGACAGAGAGAGAGAGAAATTAACTGGTTCCTTGTGTAATAATAGCAAGGGGATCCCATCCAACGATATTCTCATTCTTCCCTTCAGAAAATTGAACTTTAGTGGTAGATGCACAAATATTGTGCCTATATCATAAAAACAAAATGTGAGGAAGCATTGAACTCCCCGAGAGGTAAAATGGACCAAACCAGCCTCTTGCACTGGGGAGGATTAGGATATTAATGATGGGGATGACCCCCCCCCAGTATGGGAAATCAGAGGCTGAAGCTGACGAAGGTGGAGGGAAAACAAAAAGGAAAGAAGCCCCTGGGACAAAGGTGAGGCAGTCTCCTTTTTCTGTAGTCGAGGATAGGAGATGAATACATTCTCAAGTGACCTGTGTGCAGAAGGGAGGTCAGCAAATTCATCCAGCTGCTTTGGCAGCTGTCATGTGCACTTCCGGCTTGCTCTGCTCTGGTCAGCTCCCTTTTGCTGAGGCCTGTTTATCTGTGCACTCACTGGGATTTGTGAGGCTGAACTAACATACACAGGAAGGCCTTATCATCACATCCCATGAAACTCAGCTTTCAGAGAAAGTGATCACATGATTATCTCTCTTTGTTCAATCGGTGGGTTCCTCCTTCCTCTTCCCCCCCCCCCTCCATCATCATTCCTTTGTCACCTGAGTTCCTGAATTGGATTTTTGGATTGATGAAGACGTCTCAGCAAACTTCAGGGGTCGATTCCCAGTCATTGTGCCCATATCAGACCCTTTCCCATAGTAATGAAAGGAGAGGACAAGCCTGTCTTTAAATCCTGCAAGCGGTGCAGCTTGAAAGGAATTGTAGAAACCAGTTCACCAATGACTATTATAAGGCACTTAAAATATATCTGCCTACTTCATTAACTCAACCTGGTTTTAGAGTCATAAAGCCCTGGGGTCACAGGTAAAGAATTCCCACCAACTTAGCCTATTCACACTGCAAGGAAGGTCAAGTAGACTAGCCGTGGCATTAATTAATTAAATGAAAAATAAAACAATTTATATAATAATAAATTAAAAGCAAGGATGGCCACTAGCTGTCACTAAGAATCACATCCTCAACGCCTTGCAATGGGCATCTTTTCTTCTCTCTTCTATTTCATGCTTTTGTTTTTCTGCCATCCCAGAGGGACTTTCTATCGAATATCTTACTACTCACCACCAAAACCTTGTTCTCTATTTCTTTAGATTCCTCCACTCCTCTCATGGTGTTTCCTAGCATGGCCTCTGGCTGCATGGTATCATAACCCAAACCCTTCACTATTCTCTTTGGTAATGAGATAATGACACTGTCTGCAGGTAGAGCTTTTGTGGAATAAAATATGTCTGGCTCATGAGTTTAAAGTGAGTTTCCCCTAATATCCTACGTTAGAAGTAACCAGAATGAAAAATACATATTTGACAACATACCAATTTAATGAAGATCTAAAACCTTCAAAATAAACAACCACAGCTGAGCATTGCTAGGAGAGGTCAGGCTTGCTACAAAAGAGATTTCCTGGGTCTTGTTACAAAGGCTCTACGGACAGAACCATGTCCTGCATGTAAGGTCTTCCTGGATGTAATCTGGATTTTGCAGAGAGCTACTGTGCCTTTTCAGGCTCTCCTTTCCAGTCTGGGATGGGCACCATCAGACACAGAGGTGAGGAGCCAAAGGTTAGAGGGCCTCAGGCAACAAAATTAGTGTCAATTGGTTTAGCATTTGGACCTCACATGGATGGCTCTTCTCTCTACTGTCCCCCAAAGTCCCTTTCTGTATAGATACTTTCAGCTGTGCCCCTCTGGAAGACCCTCTCCACATGCTAGTCTCTTTAGAGCGGATGTGTCTTTCAAAGCCACGTTAGACTGCTGGCTTCTTTCTAGGTTCTGTCTCTCCAGCTGGCCAGCTCAGTCCTCCCTCCTCCTCTGCAGCTTGGTCCTGGTTTCTTCTTGTCTGCGTCTCCAAGCAGCAATAATGGCTTCATCATCCATTTCTTTCTCTTCCTCCCTTTCAGTGCTCCTTCGATACTGGGACTGCCGTCCAGATGCAAACCTCCCTTCTTCTCTGTTCTCCACCCTCTCTTTCTCCCCCTCCTCTTCAGATCTCATGAAGCTCTGAGTGAATTTCCTCTTGGCTCCAAACTCAGAGAAGTCTGACTTGGAGGACTCTTCCACGTCTTCCCAGTCCCTGGGTCTGGCCCAGTTTGGCCGCCGAGGTTCCGGGGACTCTTCCCCCTCAGAGGGCTCCGGGGTTCTGCGGAAGAAGTAGGGCTCTGGGCTCTCCCCTCGAGAGCTCGAGGTCTCACTGAACGTGGATCTGGAGAACTTATGCATCTCTCTGCCCTCTTGGGTGGAGGAGGAAGAGAACCGTGAAGTGCTTCTCACGGAGTTGCCATCTGCCTCATGGAAGGAGGTGTCCTGCTCCTCAGAATGGGACTTGGAGAACTTGTAGCTGGAGGACTTAGTCTCTGTTTCTCGGAGGAGGGAAGATCTGGTATACTTCCCCCTGGAGCTTCCAGAACAATCGCTTTGGGGAGATTTGTCCTCTGTCCTGAGGCCGCTGAGCCACTGATTAATGCTGCTATCCACCTCTTTGCCGGCTCTGTGGCCATTTCTATAATGGTCAGAGACAGCCAGGGAGGAGGAGGTGTCTGTCTCGGGCTTCTGGGAATTACTGCGGGAGGAATATCGGAAGCTCCCTATGGCACTGTCTGTGTCCTCATCCCTACCAGTCTCGCCATCATCGTCATCGTCTTCATCACCCTTGACCTTTTTCTTCTTGAAAAGAGTGCTGCGTTTGTTGTCTGAGGCCAGTTTCTCCATTTTATACTCGGACATCTTCTCCCTCAACTCCATTTGCATCTCCTTCTCCTTCCGGCCAATCTCTCTCAGGTCCACGTTGTCGGCAAAGAGGCTGTAGATGGGCTTGCTGGTCCCCCTCACACTGCTCAGTGAGGTGCTGGAGGACAGTACAGACTGCCTGTCCGAGCTGGCTCGTGCCTGGCTTTGAGGCAGTGAGCAGCCACCCAGGGAGGAGCTGCTCTGTCCACTGAGCATGGAGACCTGGTCATCCCCTGGACAGCTGGCTGCTGGTGCTGCCTTCGTGCTTGCAACAGATGGTGGACGGGACAAGAGCAGCATTTCATTCTGTTTCTGAGCAAGGGTTTCACTGACTACGTTGGCAATCCAGTTCTGGATAGTGGCGATGGAGATGGTGTTTCCCGGCCCCACTGGCAGGTGAGGCAGAGGTGAGCTGGAAGTGCCACTTGCAGGTTGGGACAGGAGCGAGTGCTGGCTCTGGGTGCTGAGTACTGATGCTGTGTCCCCGTCTGCGCTGACCGAGGGGGCTGCAGACCAGAGCACAGAGAGCGGGATGCTCCCGCTGGCAGCCGAGCTGTCTGCCTCCCAGCTTCCCATGGACTGGCTTTCCTCCAGGGTCTGTCTGCTTCTTTCCAGCAACTCCAGCCTGCGTTGTCTCTTCTTGGCCAAGGCTGAGTCCTCTCCCTTGCTCATCTCCATCACCTCCTCCTTGTTCTCACTGCCCACCTTCTTCTGATGCTTCAGCTTCCAGGCCTGATAGGCCGTCAGGTTGACATCAGAGGTCTTCTCCCCGGCCGCCTCCTCTGCACCCTGCTCACTGCTTCCATCTCCAGCCTCTGAGTCTTTCTTATGAAATCCGAATTGGATTCTCTTGACCCTCCACCTCTCCAGGGCGGTGAGCTTGTGCTTGTTCTTGCTGCAGAAGTTGTAGAAAGAGCTGGCCTCGGAGGACACGCTCTCCTCATCATCCTCCCTGGCCCTGTCCCCTGCTTCCGAGCCTGTGTCTGCCTCCTCCCTCTTGCTCTTGGAGCGGTACTTTCTGGAAGCTTCCTTCTCGATCTCCAGCAGCCGCTCATTCCACATGTCCCACGTGCTCTCCGTGGACTCTGAGTCACGGCGGGGTCGCCTGCTGCTCCTCTCCAGCTGCTGCTTCAAGACGCGGATGTCGTGACTGCTCACGCTGGCCGAGGTGCTGCTCTCGCTCAGGGTGTGTCTGCGCCTTCTGCCCAAGGAGGAGCCGGAGCCCAAGTCGCTCTCTTCCTCTTCCTCCTCCCGTCTCCATTGCTGGTGCCCTTCAGCTTGGTACCTCTCATTGCGGCTCTGCCATTCCTGGATGATCCTCTCCACATCCTCATCTTCACAGCCCTCCCCATCCTGGGCAGAGGAGGTGGACCACCTGCCCTCTCCACCTGGGGCAGCTTTGCCCTTGAGGAGACCCTGTCCCTTCTTCCATTCCTCATACAGCTTCTTTTCCTCCTCTTCATCTATGAGGGTGGCAGGCTTGGAGGTCTGGCTGGCCTTCCCTAAGGAGGAACCACTCAGGTGACTGGTGATGTCATCCTCTTCTTCCACCATCAGGGAACGCACTGTAGCACCCAGCATGCTCCCTGCATCCTCCTCAGACTCCTCGCCATCCTCCTCTTCCCTCTCCTCCATCAGCTTCTCGTTGAGCTCCCGCAGCTGTTTCAGAAAGCCGTCATTGGGGTAGATAGCCCTCTTCTTGCGCACGGTCATCAAGGCCTCCAGGATGGCCATGCTGTGGAAGATCATCAGGTAGGCCACCACCAGCACCGCGGACCTGCTGATGCCCATTTCACTGCTGACCAGAACCTTCCCTACAAACAAATAAAACATGAGACACAATGACACAGCTGCTTGGCTTCAGTAGAGTGTTTTTCTAATGTCCCGTTTTGATGTGTTAAGCTTACGTGTGTCTCTGATGTCCATCCCTACTCAAGTCACACAGGGGCTGGCACACTTTTGTCTCACATCCCCAATGCCAGACAGAGCAGCCCCACTGTTCTTACTTTTGAAATATTGGGGTGCATTTCTATTTTATCCCCACATGTCCCTCATTAGAGGGAGGCGAAGGAGACAATGAGGGAGGGGGACTGGAAAGGACTTGAGATTTCTCTTTACAATGTCCTTGATGCTGTACCACCATGATCCAACCTCTGCTGGATGCTTCCAGTGATGGGGAAGGAGCTCACTGGCTCCCAGATCCACAGACACACATTCCACACCAGATCACTCTAAGTTTGGGGAGATTCTCTCATATATTATAGCAAAGTATACCTTATTGCAACAGGCATCCAGAAGGCCTACTCTGAAATTTTGGAATTAATAACAAATGCACATATATGAACCAGATCTGTTATACTAAAGTCATTAAGAGGGTCATTTTCATATTTTCCCTATTTAAAATTTTTTTCTAGCTATTCTGAGTCTATCAAGCATTTTTTCTTTATTTTTCTAGCTGCTCTCCTCCAAGTAAAAAACTGAATTTATCAGATTTTTTTTTCTAAGGAGTTTGCTTCCAGAATGGAACAAGTTACTTCAGGTTTGGACAACTCACATAGAATAGAATGGAACCGCTCTCATTTCGAGCACATGGCCTTCATTTACACCATCCATATTATTAGTCTGCATTCTGTTACTAATTAATACCTGAGGCAGGTTATTTTATAAAGAAAATAAATATATTTTGGCTTAGGATTCTGAAGGTGATGGCCATCTTGTGAGGGCCTCTCTGCTGGTGGAGTCCTAAGACAGTGCAGACCAACACAGGATAAGAGACAGCAAGCATGCCTGGGTGTGTCTGTTCTCAATGTTTTACATCTTCTTAAAAAGCTAACTGGAATCTTCATAATCTGGGTCCACCCTAATAACCATGTCTGACCTAATCACCTCCCAAAGGTGCATCTCTAAACACATCACACCAGGATCAAGTTTCTATCCTCCTAATACTTCAACAATGAGGATTAAATTTCAGCACAGATAGCCTTGGGGAAGATAGTCAAGCCATATACAAACCATAGCACGCTCTTAAGTTTGCAATGTGAATGAACAGGCCAAACAATGAACTTAAATTACTTTTGGTATCAACTGAAACCTGTAAAACTTTCAAAAAAAAGAACCCTACTACTAAGTCATGTCTTTCTTATCTTTAGCACCTTTCAAGCATAAAGATAAATTCTTATTAATATGGTTGGTGTGTGTGTTTGCTCTTCCGGTCCACAGAGGATTTGCAAGTCTTGAGTGTATCGTTCAGAGATCAGTCAGTTATCCCCTGGCCTCCCCTTCCGCTTTGCATCCTTCATAAATGTGACAGACATGCCGTCAGTGCCTTCATTCTAATGGCTGTTTAAAATGCAGACTGAGACCCCTGGAGACCTTCTTCCTGGCTGTCATCAATCTATTTGCCAACAGTCTTTGGAGATGTTTGCTAAGTCGGCAACAGTCCCATCTAATAAGAGGCGATGGGAGGTGATTCCTTCATTATTGCTTCTTTGCACCAGTAAGGCCATGTCTTCGTCATACAAAAGGTCAGAGACTGAGACTAGAGGAGACCTGAGACCCAATAATGCGCTTATTGCCTCGAGTCAGTAGCCACTAGAGGGAGGTGAGAGAGCAGAATTCAAGCAATAAAGGCAATTACCTACAGATTCCAGACTTATCCCCTCCCACCTCCAGCTCTGGGTTCCTCTGTCTCTCACAAAGACCTTCCCTTAACCATCTGACACCTCACAATCCTCTGCTGTTAGTACTAATGTCTCACATTCTTCCTTTGACAGACTAGCTCACTTTAGGACATTCTCACCCAGTCTTCCTTATAAGGCCATCAAATCCTACTTAGACTGTCTAACTGAGAGCAGGTTGTGGGTGGGGGCACATCTTTCTATGCTTGGATTTCTTTGCTCCTGGAAGTCCTCTGGGGAGCCTCAGGGTGCAAGCCTGGAGTTCAATGAGAGAGGAAGTGGGCGACTTCAGCTCTGTGACCTCCACTTACTTCACCCAGAGTAGCAATGGGTTTCTCTTTTCTTTTTCTTTTTTATGAAATATATCTTTATTATCCACATTTACATACACTGAATGAGCAAATAATGTGTTGGTGTCCCCAGTTCCCAGATTTCCCTCGTCCCTGTCCCCAATCAGCTGGGTATCCTCCTCCATGGGCAAACTGGATCAGTTCGTGGGGTAAGGGGTTATGGATAGCCTAGGAGTCAACCCGGTTCCACCCCGCTTTGTATGTTGTTACTGAGGGGGTCAATGTCTCTGGACATTCTCCTCCACCATGGCTCTTACACTCTTTCCGCCCCCTCTTCCGCTCCATTCCCTGAGTCATGGTGGGTGAGTATTAAGGCTGCTTTATTGTTGAGGTCTTAGGGGCCTCTGTGCTTCTGCTTTAGGTTGCATTGAAAATCGTTGGTGTCTGTCTTGCTGCCTTATCCTGGGTTCACTGATTGGCTGTGGTTATAGGTTCTCTTTTCTTTGTTAATTTGCTCTAATGGTTCTATGTAGAGCGCTTGTCAATCATTAGGGAGGATGTAGGTTTGATCCTCAGCATCACTCACACACACACACACACACACACACACACACACACACACACACACCATGGGGGTGGGGTGATGATGACACCCCTTGCACTGTGCACAACTCCAGGGGGAACCTTTCATATTGAAGCAAAAATACTTGTATGGTTATGATGAAAAATTGCCATCAATAAAATGGCTCCAGGAAGGTGACTTCTTGGCACAGTCATCATTCTGTTTAGTAACAGGCTGACTGGCAGGTGGAAGGTCCATGTGGGTGTGAGCCTGGTGTCAAAGATGTAGAGTGTTACCAGAGAGAACATGAGGCTGGGTGAAACTGAGCTCAATTCTCTACCTCTCAGTATGCATTTTTGTCGGGCATTTGTGCTGTGCCCTTCCAATTCTTAATTCATCTCTTTTCAGAATTCAGCTCCACCCCACACCTCAGAAAACAACTCAGGGAAGCCCAGTCTTCCAGGCAAATTCTCCAGGGAATTTGGAAATGAGATTGAGGCAGATGACAGGTTAATGCCAGCCTTCTAGTGCTTGTCTGAAATAGAGGAAGAGAGAAAATGGAAGCAGACTTCTTGAGACTGTCTGGTCCTTGTACTGGTGATGTTGGTAACCATGTACTTGTCTTGTCTTTGAATTCCTGCCTGTATCTTTAATAGCTTTGTCTGTTGGCTTCCTCATAGTGTTGTTGGAGATGTTTTGTATTAAAACCAAGAGAATCTCTGTGTATGTGTTGTGAATTTTGTTCCTTGAGACAAAATTTTGTTTTTTAAGAGTTGCTATGTAACTTGTCTGGCCTGATAATCACTGTGTAGCCCAAATTGGCCTCTAACTCACAATGATCTTGGCTCAGCCTCCTAAGTGCTGGGATGACAGGCTTGTGCCCCCACTCGGGGCTAAGGGAATACTGCTTATGACTTAGTGGCAAAGTCTGAAAAACCTTAGTGGGTCCCAACTTCACAGACAGTAGAATGTAAATAACAGGACTCCCAGGGCGGGGGTGGGGTGGGGTGGGGTGGTGTCACTGTGATACTGGAGTTCCTTCCTCCAGCCCATCCTAGAGTAGAGGAAAGGAAGGCTCAAGGTGAATTTCAGGGATTATACCTCTCTTAGAGAAGGACCTGCTACACAGTCCTTCTGCTGCCTGCACACTCAGATTCATGGGGTAATAAGACTTATATTTATAATATAGATTTAGGCCAAACTTGGTGACTTTTGTTTGTAATCCCAGCAGTTGAGAAGCTAAGGCAGGAGGATTTGGGGTGAGCCAAGGCCAGCTTAGGCTACAGAGTGAAACCCTTTCTCAAAAAAAAAATACATTTTAAACATAAAAAGGCTTAGAAAACTGCACATATATGCATATTTTACACAAATATAAATGTATATAATTTATTCTGTCTAGGTGGGTGCTTTCCATTAGAAGTTACCAATCCTGGCCATTGGTAGTGGCAGGCAATGTCCTTTCCAGGGATCAGTGACAATATTATTTATGATAATAATGGTAAGCTGTTATGCTAAATAAGCTTGTTCATATGTATTTCAATTTTTTCCCTTCACGATTGTAAGGTGGGAATTCAGGCTGCGCCCTGATCCTCTTCCCAACCCAGACTCAGTATCAACAAAGATCAAAGATAAAGACTTCCTCTCGTAAAGAAGAAACAACACCTGGCCTGAGAGACTGTCCTTCCGACCCCCTCCTGATCCTGAGAGCACGTGACCCCCTGAGCCCCGCACCCAACCTCATGTGACCAACCAGACCCCAACCTGAACGTTTTTCCCTTTAAAACCCTGATCTAAACCTGCCTCGCCCGCCTTTTCGCCACCCTTGGCAAAAGTGCCCGGCAGCTCGCTTTTCCTCCTATTAAAACCTTTCCTTTCAGAGTGGTCTCTCGTGGTCATTTCCATTCTAACAACGATGACTTTAACATTAGATGTTTTATCTTGGTTCTAAGTATAAGAACTTGAGGAACTAGGTAGAAGGCTCAGTGGATAAAGTGTCTGCTTGGGCAAGTATGAGTAGCTGAATTTGGATCCCCAGACCCAATGTCAAAAGACCAGAAAACAAAAATGGAAGCTGTGGTGGGCTTCTGTAATCTCAGTGCACTTAGGGCAAGAGGGGAGGCAGAGAGATTAGAGAGTTTTCAGGAAGTTTGACCACCTAGCCTGTAGTGAACAACTAGAGACCTTGCCTTAAAAGAGGTGAAAGGTGAGGACCTAAGCCAGAAAGTAGCCTTCTGACTTCCATACTCATGTGTGCACACACACCAAAGAATTAATAATCAATAAAAACAGGATTCCTTGGGATAAGAAGAATAGAGCCCAAGGCCACATGGCATAGAAAGCCAGCAACTCCCAGGACCCAGGCCAGGTCTCTGGACGGCAAAGCTGGCACTCTAAGGGCTAGGCTGTGCCCTTGGCTAGACTTAAGCTCACTCTCCTTAGGATGTGTGCAACCTCTGGGCTGGCTCCCCTGTAGTCTCACATGGCCCTCACTCAGACCAAGCAGCAGCCTCTGGAACTCTGCTAGTTCCCTCCTACTCAATCTGTTCTCTGAGGCCGAGGGAGTGACTTTGAGGATCCAGCCCCCTCCCAGTGCTTCTCCTCACCTCACATGGTCACTTCTTCAGTAGTGGTGTCCCTCCCACGCAGCCCTCATGCACTATGCTAATCCACTGGGTTTGCTTCTTGAACACATCAAATTTAGGACTTCGGCACTTGTGCACCAGCAGTTCCCTGGGACGAGGATGCTCTTCGACTTTCTCCCTGGAAAGCTCCTTTATGCCATTTGGTTTAAATGTCTTGTCCCCACCACCCTACCTGCAGAACTCGCCAGCCTGGTACTTATCACTGATCTCTTTCTCCATCCCTCCCTGCTTCCCTTATTCACCTTCCTTCTTTCACTATTTATGCCTCCGCTCACAGTGTAAAACAGCTGTACCTTACAACAGTGCCTGGAACATGCTAGACTCTTAATAATTACCTACTGGATGAATAACCACCCTTTCACTTTGATTCTTCTTAGAGAAAAAAAAAAGCACCCAAAGAGAGATTCCCTTCAGGTAACCAGGAAATTGTCACGACACCCTCCATTTTCTTACTCTGTGGGTGGAATTCCAACAGCCTAGAGGTGATGGGACCCCCTCACCTCTGTAGGTCAGCAAGGCTTCATCAAGGAACTCAGCAGCTTTCCGGAAATGTTGGGCGATGTCCACTTCGGGGAAGTCATCCACCTCCACACCCAGGTACTGGATCTCCAGACCAGTGTAGAATTCGGGCCCGGTGTAGACCCCAGTGCCATGCGCAGCATTCAGGATGTGGGTAATGCCCAGCCTCTTCAGCCGCCCCTTGTTCACAGCCACGCTCCTGCAGCGAGAAGCAGAGACATGTTTGCCAGAGTCAGAACTAGCAAAGCACACTCCTATTGTGGTGGGGAACTTGCCTGATGGCAGGGCTGGGCTAGCGTGTCCTCCTGTGCTCCTTGGGGTCTGGGGCTTACTGAAGGAAGGTCAATACAGACAATAGCAAAACAGAGAGGAGAGACAGAGGAGGCAGTTGGTCAGGGAAGGACAGGGTGCAAAGGAGAATAAGGCTGAAGTGTAAGGAAATTTGGGAATGCTCATTCACCTAAGCACAAAAGTGGCCAACAAAAATAGTAAGTCAGGCGTTTTGCACCCTGGCATCACATGCTCTCTCTTTTTAAATTGCTTCATTTATATTATTTTATCCTTATAAGAAACTTTAGAGGTAGAAAAGGTGGCTACTTTTATTCCCATTTGATGATTATAAAATGAATTCAAGAGCTTTGGGTGTGTGTGTGTGTGTGTGTGTGTGTGTGTCCCCGTGTCCATGTGTGTGCAGGTACACATGTGAAGCCAGAGGATAACCTTGAGTGTCATTCCTGAATACTATCCACCTTTTTTTTGGAGACCAAATGCTCCTTGGCCCAGGGCTCATCACTTACGCTAGCCAGGCTAGCCAGAGAGCCCCATGCATCCTCCTATCTCCTCCCCAACCCCTGAGTGCTGATATTGCAAGCATATTTTTTATGTGGGTTCTGGAGATGGAACTCATGACCCCACACTTACTAGGCAAGCAATTCACTGACTAAACATCTTCCCAGCCCTTCCAAGAGCTTTCATATCTAGTTTAGGCTAAAAGGAGAAAAGGCCTGAATAAGAATTGGTGGTACTGAATTCTAATTCAGAGCTCTCTGTCTGGTGCAAGGTGCAGAGAAGGCCCCAACACCAAGAAGGTGCAAGAGAAGGTGCAGAGGCTTTTAGTTGGGGATATCAGGAGATGCCTGGTAACCACAAAGTGAAAACTTCTACAGATCTGTTTAAAGATCACCCAAGACTTGATGATCTGGGAATCTGATCACTCCAGGATGGAGTATAAGACCCAGTGTCCAAAGCTATTTTCTTCACTGCCTGCCTCAGGGCCCCAAATTCCCTCCTTTGTTTCTGGAAATATGAATGATTACATTGGCCAGATATCTCACTAAGTAGGCAATGAGTCAGCACAAATTAGTTTTACAAATTGATCTACTGGTTCCAATTATACTCTGACAAGACCCTGTAGGAATAGAATATGAGAAAATTGTTTTTGTCTTTGCTCCAGAAACCACTGGTATACTTTAAAAAATAACAGTTTTCTGATTATAAAAATAATACATATCTAGGAAACCTGATATTTCAAAAGAAATCCAAAGAAGAAATTAAAAACCATTCATAAAACCATCTTTCAGAGAAAAGTACTATTTCCATTATGCCATATTTCTTTCGAATTTGTGGTTTGTGAGAAGGTGTGCATGCTTACACTCACACACACCTATATATTTCTCAATTAACATTATACTGTACGAGACAGTAGTCTTGTAATTCATTTTGTTTTACTATATTGTGCACATTTTCATATACTAGCGAACACATATGCATATCAATATCGTCACTAGGTACTAGTACTTGGTTACCTGGTAGAGATGGTAGAGTTGACCATCTCTGTGTCAGGCCCAGAGAAGGAAGGCACCTGGAGGGGCAAGGCAGTGATGGGGAGCCCTGGAGGGAGGATGGAGGAGAAGTGCTCCTTTGCTTGGAGCCTTGTGTGTGCAGGGTGGTGGGGAGCTTTTCCCCAAGGCCAGGGATAGGTAAGTGGTTAAGCAGGCTTCACGTGATGGATGGAGCTATGGGGATCTTTATTGCGTTAAAAGAATTTCATTTCTTGGGCTGGAGAGATGACTGAGCAGTTGAGATGTTTGCCTGCAAAGCCTAATGCTGAGGGTTGGATTCCCCAGCACCCACATAAAGCCTGATGCATAAAGTGGAGTATGCATCTGAAGTTCTTTTGTGGTGGCTAGAGGTCCTGGCCTATCCTTTCTCTCTCTCTCTCTCTCTCTCCTTACAAATGAATTTTTTTTTAAAAAAAAAAGAATTTTATTTCAGGAGTAACAAGAAGGGAAGGACCAAGGGGCATGTCCCCCAGCATCACACTCACTTCTCAGCTATGAAGACATTGGGCCAGACCTCATCCACCTCATTTCGGGGTGCTTCTTGGCGGTCCTGGACCAGTGCCCGCTGTAGGTCCAGCACACAGGGCGTGTTGTACAGGCTGGTGTCATCCATCTTCTCCCTGACACGGTTGTACAGGTCCTCTACCAGCAGTTGCTCGGCTGACTCCAGCATGCCCGGACACTCTGTGTCTGCCCTGAGACCTCGAGGCTTGAGCTCTAGAGGGGAAAGGTGGCACTTCCATCAAAGAGTTAGGAACACCATCGCCTTCCCTGCCCTTTGGAATAACTTACTCTTGGCCTGCTTGATGCCAGGACTCTGGGTATGGATGGAATGCCAGGAGATGCCAGGAAGGACTTAATTAGGACTCAGGGAATTGGCCTGGACACTTGTTGTAACAATTGGATGTGGATCGTTGTGGAGGAAGGGAAATCAATCTGATTTTTCTTTTTTAAAAAAAATATTTTTATTTGAGTGTGTGTGTGCACATGCATGATCATGAAAATGTCTCTTGCCATTGCCAACAAATGCCTGTCTGACTGGAGAATTAAACCTGGAAACAGCAGGCTTTGTAAGTGCCTTTAACCACTGAACCATCTGCCCAGCCCATCTTACTTCTCTGTTTATAAAGCTGGTTGATAAATTTGTAGGCCCAAGTCAGTGAGTCCTAGGGGTATATATCTGATTCACCTTTATAACTTCCACAGTGCCAAGTACAAAGTAAATACTCAGAAGTATTTATCAAATGAAACAATAATGCTATCTGATAACATAGTTGCGATGGTTAAGTTTTGATGGCAACTTGACCTTTCAAGTAATCTTGGGTGGGTCTCTCAGGATGTTCACAGGAAGGCAGCCTCTCAGTAGGGGGCAGGATGTAAAGAAGCTCAAAGAAGCTAGAACTAAACACCCTTTCCTGTGTGGGCAGTGCAGGAAGGAAATTCCAGAGACTCAGGAAGTCATTAAGTCTGTGGAAGGGTTGTAAGCCCCACCCTAAGCCTATATAAAAGGGAAGAAATTCTCTCCTTGCCCCTCCTGCCTGTTTCCTGTTCTGTGTGTGTGTGTGGTGTAGGTGATGGGGTTTTCTCTCTTCTCAGACCTGTGAAGGAGGGCCAGCATCTTTCGCTGTTATGGAACTTCCCCTCAATCTGTAGTGTCAATAAATCGTTTCCTCCCATAAACTGTGCCTGGTTTAGAGATTCATCCCAGCAGCAAGTGGCTGACTGTGACAATAGTTCACTCTATTACACATAGAATACAAATAATCCTGGGAAAAGTAAAACTTGTGGCAGTCATTTATGTTATGCTACCTTTTTTTTTAAGTTTTACCTTTCATTACTATCTCTCTTGCCCC